>JAKVIS010001478.1:0-32985 GCA_033119425.1 Bufotes viridis
GAATAGTGAGTGCAGCTCTGGAGTATAATACAGGATGTAACTCAGGATCAGTACAGGATAAGTAATGTATGTACACAGTGACTGCACCAGCAGAATAGTGAGTGCAGCTCTGGAGTATAATACAGGATGTAACAGGATCAGTACAGGATAAGTAATGTATGTACACAGTGACTGCACCAGCAGAATAGTGAGTGCAGCTCTGGAGTATAATACAGGATGTAACAGGATCAGTACAGGATAAGTAATGTATGTACACAGTGACTGCACCAGCAGAATAGTGAGTGCAGCTGTGGAGTATAATACAGGATGTAACTCAGGATCAGTACAGGATAAGTAATGTATGTACACAGTGACTGCACCAGCAGAATAGTGAGTGCAGCTCTGAGTATAATACAGGATGTAACTCAGGATCAGTACAGGATAAGTAATGTATGTACACAGTGACTCCACCAGCAGAATAGTGAGTGCAGCTCTGGAGTATAATACAGGATGTAACTCAGGATCAGTACAGGATAAGTAATATATGTACACAGTGACTGCCCAGCAGAATAGTGAGTGCAGCTCTGGGGTATAATACAGGATGTAACTCAGGATCAGTACAGGATAAGTAATGTATGTACACAGTGACTCCACCAGCAGAATAGTGAGTGCAGCTCTGGAGTATAATACAGGATGTAACTCAGGATCAGTACAGGATAAGTGATGTATGTACACAGTGACTCCACCAGCAGAATAGTGAGTGCAGCTCTGGAGTATAATACAGGATGTAACTCAGGATCAGTACAGGATAAGTAATGTATGTACACCGTGACTGCACCAGCAGAATAGTGAGTGCAGCTCTGGAGTATTATACAGGATGTAACTCAGGATCAGTACAGGATAAGTAATGTATGTTCACAGTGACTGCACCAGCAGAATAGTGAGTGCAGCTCTGGAGTATAATACAGGATGTAACTCAGGATCAGTACAGGATAAGTAATATATGTACACAGTGACTGCACCAGCAGAATAGTGAGTGCAGCTCTGGAGTATAATACAGGATGTAACTCAGGATCAGTACAGGATAAGTAATATATGTACACAGTGACTGCACCAGCAGAATAGTGAGTGCAGCTGTGGAGTATAATACAGGATGTAACTCAGGATCAGTACAGGACAGGTAATGTATGTACACAGTGACTGCACCAGCAGAATAGTGAGTGCAGCTCTGGAGTATAATACAGGATGTAACAGGATCAGTACAGGATAAGTAATGTATGTACACAGTGACTCCACCAGCAGAATAGTGAGTGCAGCTGTGTAGTATAATACAGGATGTAACTCAGGATCAGTACAGGATAAGTAATGTATGTACACAGTGACTCCACCAGCAGAATAGTGAGTGCAGCTCTGGAGTATAACACAGTATGTAACTCAGGATCAGTACAGGATAAGTAATGTATGTACACAATGACTGCACCAGCAGAATAGTGAGTGCAGCTCTGGAATATAATACAGGATGTAACTCAGGATCAGTACAGGATAAGTAATGTGTGTACACAGTGACTGCACCAGCAGAATAGTGAGTGCAGCTCTGGAGTATAATACAGTATGTAACTCAGGATCAGTACAGGATAAGTAATGTATGTACACAGTGACTGCACCAGCAGAATAGTGAGTGCAGCTCTGCAGTATAATACAGGATGTAACAGGATAAGTAATGTATATACACAGTGACTGCACCAGCAGAATAGTGAGTGCAGCTCTGGAGTATAATACAGGGTGTAACTCAGGATCAGTACAGGATAAGTAATGTATGTACACAGTGACTGCACCAGCAGAATAGTGAGTGCAGCTGTGTAGTATAATACAGGATGTAACTCAGGATCAGTACAGGATAAGTAATGTATGTACACAGTGACTGCACCAGCAGAATAGTGAGTGCAGCTGTGTAGTATAATACAGGATGTAACTCAGGATCAGTACAGGATAAGTAATGTATGTACACAGTGACTGCACCAGCAGAATAGTGAGTGCAGCTCTGGCGTATAATACAGGATGTAACTCAGGATCAGTACAGGATAAGTAATGTATGTACACGGTGACTGCACCAGCAGAATAGTGAGTGCAGCTCTGGAATATAATACAGGATGTAACTCAGGATCAGTACAGGATAAGTAATGTATGTACACAGTGACTCCACCAGCAGAATAGTGAGTGCAGCTCTGGAGTATAATACAGGATGTAACTCAGGATCAGTACAGGATAAGTAATGTATGTACACAGTGACTGCACCAGCAGAATAGTGAGTGCAGCTCTGGAGTATAATACAGGATGTAACTCAGGATCAGTACAGGATAAGTAATGTATGTACACAGTGACTCCACCAGCAGAATAGTGAGTGCAGCTCTGGAGTATAATACCGGATGAGTTCCTTTCCTGTGATGCTTGGTTGAGGTGTGTCTGTTCTGGGCAGGTTTCGGTAATTAGAGGTAGGTACATGATGATATATACACGGGATTAATGCAGATAGAGGGACATTGCATGCATTGGTTGGTGGCCATCCAGCGCCTGAGGTAAGTATCAGTAAATGTTCTTTCTTCGGGGCCCGATCTCCCCAATCTTCTGTGTACGGTGATGTCTGTGAGGTTTTTTGGTGCGGAGGGTTCTCGGTCCAGCAGGAGATCATGTCTTCAGCCCGCGAGGTTTCAGCAGGACTCATGGCTGGTGTGGAGAGCAGCGAGGCTGGAACCTGGAGCGTCTAAACCACAGGGTCCAGGACAAGAAAGAACCACTGGAAGTGAGAAGGAAACCTGAAGGAACCGTCCGAGGGATCAGGGTTCAGCGAAGTTCGGGTTTGTACCGGATTTTAGGGTTTTTGGTACCCGCACCTGAACCCGGACATTTCCGTAAAAGTTCGGGTTCGGTGATTTCTTTGCGATTTTTGAAAGGCTGCAGGGCAGCCAATCAACACGCATTTCACTAGACTGCCCTAAGAAGCCATCACAGCCATGCCTACTAATGGCATGGCTGTGATTGGCTGAGAGCAGCATGTGACCCGGCCTCTATATAAGCTGGAGCCACGTAGCGCCGTCCGTCACTCTGCTCTTCTCAGTGTAGGGACAGGACGCTGCTGCCGCTGTAAGGGACAGATTAGGGAAGAATTCCGGTGTATTTGGTGTTATATCTGCCAACTACAGCGATTATTTTTGCCGGTGCTCTGCTACATTCTTTTACCCATGAGCCCAGTGCCACAGAAAAATACGTTTTATCCGTCTGTTCGTTAGGTGGGTGTCGGCGGCCATTTTGTGCAGGTGTAGTACCTCTGAATATGTGCCAGGGACAATAATTTAATCCTGTTCTTAAAGTTCAGTCGGTGACATATACCCATTTTTTAAGGGCATTCCGGGGGCACCGGGGGCTCAGTGGAAGCACAAGGCGAAGGCAGAGGAGGAGGAAGAAGTCGCCAACGCAGCCGGGGCACCATCAGCGCCTCAGAAGGCAGGGTTAGCATGGCCGAAATGTGGGAAAGCTTTGTCACCACGCCACAACCGGCACCGCCAGTGGATACGGAACATCCTAGCAGGAGACAGCATTTCAGCAACATGGTGGAAGAGTACCCGTACTGACTGATGGGTCTGCGCCATTCAACTTCTGGGTCTCCAAATTGTTCACATGTCCTGAGGTTGCCCTTTACGCCTTGGAGGTGCTGGCCTGCCCGGCGGCCACTGTATTGTCTGAACGTGTGTTTGGCACGGCAGGGGGCGTCATCACAGACAAGCGCAGCCTGTCTACAGCCAATGTGGACAAGCTGACGTTCATTAAAATGAACCAGACATGGATCCCACAGGACTTGTCCGTACCTTGTGCAGAATAGACATGTCTACCGCCCTCACCCCGCCATTGTTATGCTGCAGCGCACTTTCTCTTTGTTTCCTTTTATATATTTCACAATGTTTTGGGGTCTACCCAAATTAAATGAAAAAAAAAAGTGTTGGCTACCTCCTCCACCGCCACATCCACCTCCTCCTCCTCCACCGCCGCTTCTACCTCCTCCACATCCTCCTCCTCCACCGCCGCTTCCACCTCCTCCACATCCACCTCCTCCACCGCCGCTTCCACCTCCTCCACATCCACCTCATCCTCCTCCACCGCCACATCCACCTCCTCCTCCACCGCCGCTTCCACCTCCTCCACCTCCACATCCTCCTCCTCCACAGCCGCTTCCACCAAATCCACCTCCTCATCCTCCACCACCGCCTCCACATCCTCCTCCACATCCGCTTCCACCAAATCCACCTCCTCCTCCACCGCTTCCACCTCCACATCCTCCTCCTCCACAGCCGCTTCCACCAAATGCACCTCCTCCTCCTTCACAGCCGCTTCCACCTCCTCCACATCCACCTCCTTCACCGCCGCTTACACCTTCTCCGCCACATCCACCTACACCTGCATGCCGTGGACGCATTAGATACCGCATTTCCTGCTTGAGAAAGGGCTCCAACCTGGACCCGAAACGTTGCAGCTTATATACTCTGAAAAATTCAGTTTCTATAAATTGTGGATATAGTCCATACTATCGTGTTGAAATTGTACCACTAGTGTGAATAATAAAGTACTGTGCACTAAGCATCTATTGGCGTGCTGTCTCCGAAATTTGTGTTACACATCCACCTACACCGCCACGTCCACCGCCTCCTCAACCTCCCACTCCATATGGACCTCTTACTCCTAGTTCAAGATTATTATTTTTAATTTTTATTTATTTTATTTTGTCATTTCCCTATCCACAGCTGTTTGCGGGGCACTTTTCCGGCTCTTACCCCCATTTTGCTGCCTCTTGCAGCCCTCTAGCCTTTTCCATGACTCTTTTAGAGCAAGTTTAGTGTCCGAAAGTTCGGGTCCCCATTGACTTCAATGGGGTTCGGGGTCAAGTTTGGGTCCCGAACTCGAACTTTGAGATGAAGTTCGTCCGAACCCGAACTTCCAGGTGTTCGCTCAACTCTAGTGGGGATTCTGGAGTGCAGCCACTTGACAGCTATCAACCCGCCCAGTCATGTCTCCCTGTGGCTGTGTGGTCTTTACCAGGAGGAATGTGGCCATGATGAGAGGCAGTCCGTTATGTATTGTCCACGTCCCCGGGATCTGAGTCTTTAGGTTTATGGTAGGATGATTCTGAATGTCAGATCTGGAGAAGAACTTGATCTCTAGGATCCCTTCTGCTGAGCGCTCAGAAAGGACATGTTCTCGTGCCTGGACAGACATCTCCTATGAAAATCCAGCATCAGCCGAAGAAGGTGACTTCCAGATGAACCACTTTTGCAGGTGATGTTCTGGACATTGCCCTGACAGAGGGATTAGGGAAGCACAGAGCCCTGTCAGACAGAAGGTCCATGGCGCGGTTGTAGGGACGATGTTTTGGGAGCTCCGGAATGGAATGGTGCTTGTGGTGGAAAGCGAGACTTGTCAAGGGCAGAGACCAGTAAGCCGATGGCTCAGGCGCATTTGATGGACTGCAGACAGACCCTTCTGGAAGCAACCAGGAACCCATGGTGGTACATCGGCAGTCTTCGGCAGATGCATGTAGATTTAACCAGTGCAGATCCAGGAGCAGATTTTTGGACACATTTTTGGAAGTAAATATCAATACTGGGGACTGTGAGCTCATGTCCAGGCAAAATGCCAGGTTTGTCTTTCCTTCCCAGAAAGTTGCTTTAAGGACGACATTATTCCAGACCAATCCAGATCTCACAGTCCCAAATGTGTATAAAAGACCCCATACCTGTCCACGCTCCTCTGAAAGTCCAGCGTCAAGAAACCGTAAGATTAAGCAAATCGAGAAAGTGGCCGCTATCACTAAGGTCTGCAGATAATGACATTTCTAGCACCGAGCTGCAGTCTGTGGCACGTGGGAGCGGAATAAAAGCCACATGAAATAAGCTGAGAGGCCTTGGTCTATCACTCCAGCAGATGGCTAGGTGCCTAGGCCGAGATGTCCGCGCCGGTCACCGCTGTGTCCTGGTGATTGGGAGAAGACGATGAACTGGAATGACAGGAGGAGGAGCAGAGAGGAGAACCTCTGCCCGGACCTCTGATTAGAAGAATGGCCCATAGTGATCCATTACTGCAAGTGAAATGTCCCATCCCAAGCCTAGGGCGGCAAACAGCGTCCACACACCCATCAGACGTCTGCACAACAATGGGCCACGAGCCGGACGTCCAGCTACAGGTGTCCACTGACCTCACCGCTCTCAAAGGCTATCGTGGTGCCCAGCAAGACGGCAATGGAGGCTGGGGGGGAGCTCTGTCCTCTTCAGTCAGGAGTCTGGCTTTGATGATAACTGGAGGTTGGTCTGAAGACCACGTGGGCAGCACCATGAAGGTAACGTGGCGCTGGTTCTATTATCGGGGTTATCTTATGGGATGGTGTAATATACGGTAGACAGTCCCCTCTAGTCTTTATATCAGGTACTAACGGCTCGGGCTACATTTGGTCATGAAACCAGTAGTCCGACCATTTCTCCAAAGTGTCTCAGGAGCCACATTTCAACAGGGCAACCCCAGGCCACGTATGGCTCCTTCTACGTATTACCGTGGCCTGCAGCGTCTCCGGACTTGTCTCCTATCCAGCACATCTGGGACGTCATTGGTCGGAGCTGCCGGCCGCGGATCTTGATGATTTGTGTGCCCAGGTGCATTTAGTTTGGCAGAACATTCCACAGACGACCATTAATAACCTCACTGCTATCTGCGAAGGCGAGTGACGCTCATACTCCATACTGATTACATCCAGAGGTTCGGACTCATTTATTTCCATCTTTTCATCATTGGCATATCACTAACATGTCTACCGATCCTGGGGTCTCCAGAATTCCACGGCCTTTCCTGAGTGTTGAGTGTATATTGTGTCATGTAGTCTACAGATGGAGTAAAGATGGAAGACGGGTGTATCCCGCTCCGTGCGCACCATGCTGAAGACTCATGTCTTACTACTCCGCAGAGAGGCAGCAGTGTATGAATCCCCACGTGTTGCGTTAGCGAGGGCAGATTTCGCGCCTCGGTGGTACTTCTCTGCGCAGGGAGTGCCGAGTGGGTTTTGCAGCTCTTTTCTTTGAGAGATTAGCTGTGAATGCGGAGTTTATTTAAACATGAGGAATGAAATCTTTGGCCATGAGTAATGCGGGCGGGTCACCACGGAGCCCTTTAATTGCTGCTGTGAATTATGTATCCGCAGGGCACGCATTTTACACACAGCCTGGCTTATGTACAAACATGCTGCCAAACCGGCACCGCGCCAAGACACAATCTGGAATTACAAGCAGACAAAGCCACCGAACTGCAGCGCTCCCCAGGAGCTGCACTCCTCTCCATGGTGGACCAGCGCGACCCGGGGACACCAGCCAGGGGCGCTACAGCGCAGGTGGACCAGTGCGTCCCAGGGACACCAGCCAGGGGCGCTACAGCGCAGGTGGACCAGCGCGTCCTGGGGACACCAGCCAGGGGCGCCACAGCGCAGGTGGACCAGCGCGTCCCAGGGACACCAGCCAGGGGCGCTACAGCGCAGGAGGACCAGCGCGTCCCGGGGACACCAGCCAGGGGCGCTACAGCGCAGGTGGACCAGCGCGTCCCGGGGACACCAGCCAGGGGCGCTACAGCGCAGGTGGACCAGCGCGCCCGGGACACCAGCCAGGGCGCAACAGCGCAGGTGGACCAGCGCGTCCCGGGACACCAGCCAGGGCGCTACAGCGCAGGTGGACCAGCGCGTCCCGGGACACCAGCCAGGGGCGCTACAGCGCAGGTGGACCAGCGCGTCCCGGGACACCAGCCAGGGGCGCTACAGCGCAGGTGGACCAGCGCGTCCCGGGGACACCAGCCAGGGGCGCTACAGCGCAGGTGGACCAGCGCGTCCCGGGGACACCAGCCAGGGGCGCTACAGCGCAGGTGGACCAGCGCGTCCCGGGGACACCAGCCAGGGGCGCTACAGCGCAGGTGGACCAGCGCGTCCCGGGGACACCAGCCAGGGGCGCTACAGCGCAGGCGGACCAGCGCGTCCCGGGGACACCAGCCAGGGGCGCTACAGCGCAGGTGGACCAGCGCGTGCCGGGGACACCAGCCAGGGGTGCTACAGCGCAGGTGGACCAGCGCGTCCCGGGGACACCAGCCAGGGGCGCTACAGCGCAGGTGGACCAGCGCGTCCGGGGACACCAGCCAGGGCGCTACAGCGCAGGTGGACCAGCGCGTCCCGGGGACACCAGCCAGGGGCGCTACAGCGCAGGTGGACCAGCGAGTCCCGGGGACACCAGCCAGGGGCGCTACAGCGCAGGTGGACCAGCGCGTGCCGGGGACACCAGCCAGGGGCGCTACAGTGCAGGTGGACCAGCGCGTCCCGGGGACACCAGCCAGGGGCGCTACAGCGCAGGTGGACCAGCGCGTCCCAGGGACACCAGCCCGGGGGGCTACAGCGCAGGTGGACCAGCGCGTCCCAGGGACACCAGCCAGGGGCGCTACAGCGCAGGTGGACCAGCGCGTCCCGGAGACACCAGCCAGGGGCGCTACAGCGCAGGTGGACCAGCGCGTCCCGGGGACACCAGCCAGGGGCGCTACAGCGCAGGTGGACCAGCGCGTCCCAGGGACACCAGCCAGGGGCGCTACAGCGCAGGTGGACCAGCGCGTCCCGGAGACACCAGCCAGGGGCGCTACAGCACAGGTGGACCAGCGCGTCCCGGGGACACCAGCCAGGGGCGCTACAGCGCAGGTGGACCAGCGCGTCCCGGAGACACCAGCCAGGGGCGCTACAGCGCAGGTGGACCAGCGCGTCCCGGAGACACCAGCCAGGGGCGCAACAGCGCAGGTTGACCAGCGCGTCCCGGAGACACCAGCCAGGGGCGCAACAGCGCAGGTGGACCAGCGCGTCCCGGAGACACCAGCCAGGGGCGCAACAGCTTATAATGAAGTCACGAGGCGTTAAATATAACTTCCCAGATGTTACCGTGCGGAGCAGGAAGTCACTAGATTATCGGATCCACTGAATACTGACTGTCCAAGAGACATCCTTCTGCATTCGGGAGGATGTTTCATGGCCAGAAGCATCGGTGACCCCTTACATGTTTGATCGGTCAGAGTTGACCCAGTTGTGTCCAGCCTCATCTTCTCAGGTTCTGTTTTTTTTGGGTCAAGATTTTGCATGAGATAAAATACCGCCTTCGCCCCACGACTTTCCCACAATATAAGCGAATAACTGGCACTTTTGGCCATCCAGGGTTGGTGAAGGACACAAGTGGGTGGTTGAGCCGGTGGAATCATCCGGGTGACGAGCAGGTGGAAGCTTTACCTCATTGTGGACATGGAGGGAGATGAAGGAGGCAGAGGAGAACCAAGATGGCTGGACACGTTCTCCAGAAATCAGGAACCGTAAGTCGTCGAGAAACCCAACAGTAGGACACATGGGGTCTCAGCGAGGAGAAGCAGAATGCAAGAGTGAATGAATCTGGAAGAATGAACAGACGAGAACGGAGAAGCTGTCCAGCAGTCTGAGGGTTAATGCATCTCTCCGCTTTCAGAGTCGTGTGGGACTCGTCCAGACTCATTCGCGGCCTGGATCGCTGCCGAGATATTTTTATCATATTGATTTTATCAGAGAGTGTCACCAATTCCTGTGGAGCCGGTGAAGAAAGGATCTAGAAGGACGCTGTCCTCGCGATGTAAATTATCGGGCAGCGATCCCAGCAGGTGTCAGAAGAGTGCGGGCCCCGGGCTGGGGTCACAACCTGTGCTGCACCCCATGACCTTCCTACTAATAGCCCAAGGTTGGCCCTATGGGGGTCCAGTCCAGCACTGGCAGAAGATTACCCACAACCACGTGACACCCGCCAGGGCCCTATGAAAGCTCCTCTGGGAGTGCAATGATTACAGTAGAAATGTGACCGGGTCAGGAGGATTCCCAAGAATTCGGAGGAACATGTAGGGACAGTGAGGTGATAACGATCCAGGGCGCGGTACTCTCATTATGATGGAGCGGAGTAAAGTGCTGGAAACGCTCTTACCGCTGACCAGGCGCCAGCAGCCGTCCATGTCATTGAGCACCTCTCGGCAGCACAAGGTCCCAGGCGTCCACCTGTCCCCGTCGGGGGTTTGGTTACAGGTGTCTCCTGCCGAATCATCAAAGTTTCACGAGCTGAGCGGTGTCCCTTTACTTTCTGTTGTCACAGGAGAATGTTCCCGATGGCCGGCGACAAACACTTCTGTACAACAAGCCGTCACGAAGACTCGGAAGGGAAACTGATCCGGGCCATTTAACCCTAAAATCCCAGATTTGCCAGTGACTGCCGTCTCCCGATGACATCATCTCACTAAATATTCTCATCTTAGCTATTAGGCCCTGAGAAAGAGGGCCGACAGCCAATATGACCGCCATTACGGCCCCCATGGGGGGGGGGGTACTCAACTTTCCCAGGCTCCTGTAAGCACGTTGTATATCCTGCCCACAGCCCGTAACTACATAATAACCCACGCGGAAGATGGCTGACACGGCAGCCATGTTTGTTCCCCCTTTCCCAGAAAATAATATATCTAAGGAGCGTCTGACTAGAGCTATCACCAAAAGTCAAGGGCACAGATGTAGCAGAGTTGGGTTTGTTTTGGCACAACACATCAGTAACGTGTCTTCTTAATAGATCCTCTCAGCGACGGCCCGGCGCGGGCGGCCATCATATGGACTGCAGTCCTGACCGTATACATCTGTGCCGGCCACATGACATCCGCATTGTGCCTGATGCATATTGTCCCCGTACTGACTACAGCGAGCGCTGGCCAATCCAACATGGCGGTTCATTTCTTGGATGAAAGAACAAAACCGGCGCGATGTTCAAAATCACAAAACGAGGAGTTCAGCAGACGACATCCCTGGATAGAAATGCAGTAAAGAGGCCCTCTCCCCGCTCCTGACACCTCTCCCCGCTCCTGACACCTCTCCCCGCTCCTGACACCTCTCCCCGCTCCTGACACCTCTCCCCGCTCTGACACCTCTCCCCGCTCTGACACCTCTCCCCGCTCCTGACACCTCTCCCCACTCCTGACACCTCTCCCCGCTCCTGACACCTCTCCCTGCTCTGACACCTCTCCCCGCTCTGACACCTCTCCCCGCTCCTGACACCTCTCACCGCTCCTGACACCTCTCCCCACTCCTGACACCTCTCCCCGCTCCTGACACCTCTCCCCCTCTCCCCGCTCCTGACACCTCTTCCTGCTCTGACACCTCTCCCCGCTCCTGACACCTCTCCCCGCTCCTGACACCTCTCACCGCTCCTGACACCTCTCACCGCTCTGACACATCTCCCCACTCCTGACACCTCTCCCCACTCCTGACACCTCTCACCGCTCCTGACATCTCTCTCCGCTCCTGACACCTCTCACCGTTCCTGACACCTCTCCCCGCTCCTGACACCTCTCTCCCTCTCCCCGCTCCTGACACCTCTCCCTGCTCCTGACACCTCTCCCCGCTCCTGACACCTCTCACCGCTCCTGACACCGCTCACCGCTCTAACACCTCTCTCCACTCCTGACACCTCTCCCCGCTCCTGACACCTCTCCCCGCTCCTGACACATCTCCCCGCTCTGAAACCTCTCCCCGCTCCTGACACCTCTCCCCGCTCCTGACACCTCTCACCGCTCCTGACACCTCTCACCGCTCTGACACCTCTCCCCGCTCCTGACACCTCTCCCCGCTCCTGACACCTCTCCCCGCTCCTGACACCTCTCCCCGCTCTGACACCTCTCCCGTGTCCTGACACCTCTCCCCGCTCCTGACACCTCTCCCCGCTCCTGACACCTCTCCCCGCTCCTGACACCTCTCCCCGCTCCTGACACATCTCCCGCTCCTGACACCTCTCCCGCTCCTGACACCTCTCACCGCTCCTGACACCTCTCACCGCTCTGACACCTCTCCCCGCTCCTGACACCTCTCCCCGCTCTGACACCTCTCCCCGCTCCTGACACCTCTCCCCACTCCTGACACCTCTCACCGCTCCTGACACCTCTCACCGCTCTGACACCTCTCCCCGCTCCTGACACCTCTCTCCGCACTGACACCTCTCCCCGCACTGACTCCTCTGCCCACTCTGACACCTCTCCCCGCTCCTGACACCTCTCCCCGCTCCTGATCGGTGTAGTGACTGGCACAGGTAGAGGCATCGGTGTAGTGACTGGCACAGGTAGAGGGATCGGTGTAGTGAATGGCACAGATAGAGGGATCGGTGTAGTGAATGGCACAGATAGAGGGATCAGTGTAGTGACTGGCACAGGTAGAGCCATCGGTGTAGTGACTGGCACAGGTAGAGGGATCGGTGTAGTGAATGGCACAGATAGAGGGATCGGTGTAGTGAATGGCACAGATAGAGGGATCAGTGTAGTGGCTGGCACAGGTAGAGGGATCGGTGTAGTGACTGGCACAGGTAGAGGCATCGGCGTAGAGACTGGCACAGGTAGAGGGATCGGTGTAGTGACTGGCACAGGTAGAGGGATCGGGGGAATGTGATTGGCACAGGTAGATGCATCGGTGTAGTGACTGGCACAGGTAGAGGCATCGGTGTAGTGACTGGCACAGGTAGAGGCATCAGTGGAGAGACTGGCACAGGTAGGGGGATCGGTGTAGAGACTGGCACAGGTAGAGGGATCAGTGTAGGGACTGGCACAGGGAGAGGGATCGGTATAGTGACTGGCACAGGTAGAGGCATGGGTGTAGTGACTGGCACAGGTAGAGGCATCGGTGTAGTGACTGGCACAGGTAGAGGGATCGGTGTAGTGACTAGCCCAGGTAGAGGCATCGGTGTAGTGACTGGCACAGGTAGAGGCATCTGTGTAGTGACTGGCACAGGTAGAGGCATCGGTGTAGTGACTGGCACAGATAGAGGCATCGGTGTAGTGACTGGCACAAGTAGAGGGATCGGTGTAGTGACTGGCACAAGTAGAGGGATCGGTGTAGTGACTGACACAGGTAGAGGGATCGGTGTAATGACTGGCACAGGTAGAGGCATCGGTGTAGAGACTGGCACAGGTAGAGGGATCGGTGTAGTAACTGGCACAGGTAGAGGGATCGGTGTAGTGACTGGCACAGGTAGAGGGATCGGTGTAGTGACTGGCACAGGTAGAGAGATCGGTGTAGTGACTGGCACAGGTAGAGGGATCGGTGTAGTGACTGGCACAGGTAGAGGGATCAGTGTAGTGACTGGCACAGGTAGAGGGATCGGTGTAGTGACTGGCACAGGTAGAGGGATCGGTGTAGTGACTGGCACAGGTAGAGGGATCGGTGTAGTGACTGGCACAGGTAGAGGGATCGGTGTAGTGACTGGCACAGATAGAGGCATCGGTGTAGAGACTGGCACAGGTAGAGGGATCGGTGTAGTAACTGGCACAGGTAGAGGGATCGGTGTAGTGACTGGCACAGGTAGAGGGATCGGTGTAGTGACTGGCACAGGTAGAGAGATCGGTGTAGTGACTGGCACAGGTAGAGGGATCGGTGTAGTGACTGGCACAGGTAGAGGGATCAGTGTAGTGACTGGCACAGGTAGAGGGATCGGTGTAGTGACTGGCACAGGTAGAGGGATCGGTGTAGTGACTGGCACAGGTAGAGGGATCGGTGTAGTGACTGGCACAGGTAGAGGGATCGGTGTAGTGACTGGCACAGATAGAGGCATCGGTGTAGAGACTGGCACAGGTAGAGGGATCGGTGTAGTGACTGGCACAGGTAGAGGGATCGGTGTAGTGACTGGCACAGGTAGAGGCATTGGTGAAGTGACTGGCAAAGTTACAGGCATCTGTGTAGTGACTGGCACAGGTAGAGGCATCGGTGTAGAGACTGGCAAAGTTAGAGGCATCGGTGTAGAGACTGGCACAGGTAGAGGCATCAGTGTAGAGACTGGCACAGGGAGAGGGATCGGTGTAGAGACTGGCACAGGTAGAGGCATCAGTGTAGTAACTGGCACAGGTAGAGGGATCGGTGTAGTGACTGGCACAGGTAGAGGCATCTGTGTAGTAACTGGCACAGGTAGAGGTATCGGTGTAGTCACTGGCACAGGTAGAGGCATCAGTGTAGTGACTGGCACAGGTAGAGGCATAGGTGTAGTGACTGGCACCGGTAGAGGGATCGGTGTAGTGACTGGCATAGGTAGAGGCATCGGTGTAGTGACTGGCACTGGTAGAGGGATCTGTGTAGTGACTGGCATAGTTAGCGGGTACGGCCTCTCTGGGGGGTGTTCCTCTTGTAACTGGGGCTCCTATGTCAGTCCTGCACTGAGGCTGTACAGCGCTGTATACTGCTGTACAGCCTCTCTGGGGGGTGTTCCCCCTGTAACTGGGGCTCCTATGTCAGTCCTGCACTGAGGCTGTACAGCGCTGTATACTGCTGTACGGCCTATCTGGGGGGTGTTCCCTCTGTAACTGGGGCTCCTATGTCAGTCCTGCACTGAGGCTGTACAGCGCTGTATACTGCTGTACGGCCTATCTGGGGGGTGTTCCCTCTGTAACTGGGGCTCTTATGTCAGCCCTGTACTGAGGCTGTACAGCGCTGTATTCTGCTGTACGGCCTCTCTGGGGGGTGTTCCCCCTGTAACTGGGGCTCCTATGTCAGCCCTGTACTGAGGCTGTACGGGCTCTCTGGGGGGTGTTCCCCCTGTAACTGGGGCTCCTATGTCAGCCCTGTACTGAGGCTGTACAGCGCTGTATTCTGCTGTACGGCCTCTCTGGGGGGTGTTCCCCTGTAACTGGGGCTCCTATGTCAGCCCTGCACTGAGGCTGTACAGCGCTGTATTCTGCTGTACGGCCTCTCTGGGGGGTGTTCCCCTGCTACAGTAGAAATCAATAGTGAAAATAAAAAAAGTAAAGTTAAATGTTTCCCCAAGGTACTCTATGACCATATGGGGGACTCGAAGTGTAAAATAAAAAATTTTAAAAAATTGTTTTAAAAAAAAAAGTTTCACATGTAAAAAAAAAAAATTCCCCAATTAATAAAAAAAAAATGTTAAAAATAGAAATAAATAAGTAAAATATATTACATATAAGTAGAAATATATCACATGATCCACTCCGGCCAATAAACACTATAAAAACAATCATAAAAACTGTGTAAAAAAAAGCCATTTTTGTCACCTTACGTCACAAATAGTCAAAAAGGCATATGCCCCACAAAATGGTACCAATAAAACCGTCACCTCATTCCGCAAAAAATGAGATCTTACCTAAGAAAATCGGTCAAAAAATAAAAAAACTATGGCTCTCAGACTATGGAGACACTAAAACATCATTTTTTTTTTGCTTCAAATAGGGATTTGTCTTGATGGCCACATCTGGAGGCAGAAGAACGTTTTCCCCCCTAGGGGTCTTTTTGTTTCCCCCTCCTAGGGTTACAGGTTGGACTTGATGGACTTTTGTCTTTTTCCCACCCTCACCTCTATGTAAGTGGATCCTCCGAGCCGTGTCTCCTGAATATTCTTCGTGATCCTGAAGCCTGTGTCCTCTTCACAGGAAAGGCACAGTAACCTCCACGTATATAGCAAAGTCAAGGACTGTCACTGCCAGAACGTGGAACCACCGTGCATAGTGCCTCTGTCAAGAAGTGTAACTGCCAAGCATTTACCATAAAGACATTCACCAACCACAAGAGAGAGCCTCAGGCAAAAAGCTAGCTCACCAAGCATAGCTCCTCTGCCAACTAGTGTAACCACCGAGTACAGTGCCACTGCCAACTAGTGTAACCACCAAGTACAGTGCCACTGCCAACTAGTGTAACCACCAAGTACAGTGTCACTGCCAATTAGTGTAACCACCAAGTACAGTGCCACTGCCAACTAGTGTAACCACCAAGTACAGTGCCACTGCCAACTAGTGTAGCCACCAAGTACAGTGCCACTGCCAACTAATGTAACCACCAAGTACAGTGCCACTGCCAACTAGTGTAACCACCAAGTACAGTGCCACTGCCAATTAGTTTAACCACTAAGTACAGTGTCACTGCCAATTAGTGTAACCACCAAGTACAGTGCCACTGCCAACTAGTGTAACCACCAAGTACAGTGCCACTGCCAATTAGTGTAACCACCAAGTACAGTGCCACTGCCAACTAGTGTAACCACCAAGTACAGTGCCACTGCCAATTAGTGTAACTACCAAGTACAGTGCCTCTGCCAATTAGTGTAACCACCAAGTACAGTGCCACTGCCAATTAGTGTAACCACCAAGTACAGTGCCACTGCCAACTAGTGTAACCACCAAGTACAGTGCCACTGCCAATTAGTGTAACCACCAAGTACAGTGCCTCTGCCAATTAGTGTAACCACCAAGTACAGTGCCACTGCCAATAAGTGTAACCACCAAGTACAGTGCCACTACCAACTAGTGTAACCACCAAGTACAGTGCCACTGCCAATTAGTGTAGCCACCAAGTACAGTGCCACTGCCAACTAATGTAACCACCAAGTACAGTGCCACTGCCAACTAGTGTAACCACCAAGTACAGTGCCACTGCCAATTAGTGTAACCACCAAGTACAGTGCCACTGCCAGTTAGTGTAACCACCAAGTACAGTGCCACTGCCAACTAGTGTAACCACCAAGTACAGTGCCACTGCCAACTAGTGTAACCACCAAGTACAGTGCCACTGCCAAGACTAGAGATGAGGGAATCTAAGCTGACAAAGTGGAATTCGATCTAAATTTCAAGAAACATTCGATTTGCTCCGAAACCGAATTTTCTCACGCTTCGTGGTAACTAATCACATTTTTCCCTAAAATGGCTGCTGCACGTGTTAGGATATGGAGCAAAGAACTCTGGGAAGGCGGGATCATCTATAATGCCATGCATGCAGCCAATCAGCAGCCAGCCCTGTGATGTCACAGCTCTATAAATAGCAGCAGCCATTTTCCAGTGCACTTAGTGCAGGAAGAGACGTCAGCAGGCGCTAGGGACAGTGCTAGGAAAGAGTTCATTGTGCTGAAAAAACGATTTACAAGTTCAGGGAAAGATTATTCATAGTGCAGGGAAAGGATAGAGAGGAATCATCTACACAATAAATGGAGGACAAGGTCCAGTGGGGGAGTGTACAGCCTGGGGAATAGGGGCGCTTCTATTACACCTTGCTGCACTGACTGGGGATCCATATTGCAGTTATTCTGCTGCTTTTAGGTTGTTTGCCCTATATAAAACATCACTAATTCCAGCGAACCTCGTTTGGTTTTGGGGTGTAGGTTCTGTGTGATGTAGCCATTTACGGGGAGTATTAATAGGAAAGATACGTACCACCTATTAGCCGTTCTGCGGTGAATCTTGATTGTTATACTTTTTTGGGGGGTTTATTAATGGTAAAAAGAATACATCTTAATTGCCATTCAGCGGAGAAGTTACATAGTACTTCAGTTATTTACGGGGTGTATTAATAGGAAATATACCTCCTGCTGCCACCTCACCACTCTGTCACTGGGCTACTCTGTGGTCTCCTCATGCTGCTGCCACCTCCCTACTCTGTCACTGTTCCTCTGTGTGGTCTCCCCATGCTGCTGCCACCTCCCCACTCTGTCACTAGGCTACATTGTGGTCTCCTCATGCTGTTGCCACCTCACCACTCTGTCACTGGGCCACTCTGTGGTCTCCCCATGGTGCTGCCACCTCACCACTATGTCACTGGGCTACACTGTGGCCTCCTTATGCTGCTGCCACCTCCCCACTCTGTCACTGGGCCACTCTGTAGTCTTCTCATGCTGCTGCCACCTCACCACTCTGTCACTGGGCCACTCTGTGGTCTCCTCATGCTGCTGCCACCTCACCAATCTGTCACTGGGCCACAATATGGTCTCCTCATGCAGCTGCCACCTCACCACTCTGTCACTGGGCAACTCTGTGGTCTCCTCATGCTGCTGCCACCTCACCACTCTGTCACTGGGCAACTCTGTGGTCTCCTCATGCTACTGCCAACTCACCACTCTGTCACTAAGCAACTCTGTGGTCTCCTCATGCTGCTGTAACCTCACCACTCTGTCACTGGGCCACTTTGTGGTCTCCTCATGCTGCTGCCACCTCACCACTCTGTCACTAAGCAACTCTGTGGTCTCCTCATGCTGCTGTAACCTCACCACTCTGCCACTGGGCCACTCTGTGGTCTCCTCATGCTGCTGCCACCTCACCACTCTGTCACTGGGCCACTCTATGGTCTTCTCATGCTACTGCCACCTCACTACTGTGTCACTGGGTCACTCTATGGTCTCCTCATGCTGCTGCCACCTCACTACTGTGTCACTGGGCCACTCTATGGTTTCCTCATGCTGCTGCCACCTCACTACTGTGTCACTGGGCCTCTCTGTGGTTTCCTCATGCTGCTGCCACCTCACTACTGTGTCACTTGGCCACTCTGTGGTCTCCTCATGCTGCTGCCACCTCCACACTCTTTCACTGGGCCACTCTGTGGTCTCCTCATGCTGCTGCCACCTCAACACTCTGTCACTGGGCTACTCTGTGGTCTCCTCATGCTGCTGCCACCTCCCCACTCTGTCACTCTTCCTCTGTGTGGTCTCCCCATGCTGCTGCCACCTCCTCACTCTGTCACTAGGCCACTCTGTGGTCTCCCCATGGTGCTGCCACCTCACCACTATGTCACTGGGCTACACTGTGGCCTCCTTATGCTGCTGCCACCTCCCAAATCTGTCACTGGGCCACTCTGTGGTCTCCTCATGCTGCTGCCACCTCACCACTCTGTCACTGGGCCACTCAGTGGTCTTCTCATGCTGCTGCCACCTCACCACTCTGTCACTGGGCAACTGTGTGGTCTCCTCATGCTACTGCCAACTCACCACTCTGTCACTAAGCAATTCTGTGGTCTCCTCATGCTGCTGTAAACTCAAAACTCTGTCACTGGGCCACTCTGTGGTCTCCTCATGCTGCTGCCACCTCACCACTCTGTCACTGGGCCACTCTATGGTCTTCTCATGCTACTGCCACCTCACTACTGTGTCACTGGGCCACTCTATGGTCTCCTCATGCTGCTGCCACCTCACTACTGTGTCACTGGGCCACTCTTTGGTCTTCTCATGCTACTGCCACCTCACTACTGTGTCACTGGGTCACTCTATGGTCTCCTCGTGCTGCTGCCACCTCTCTACTGTGTCACTGAGCCACTCTATGGTCTCCTCATGCTGTTGCCACCTCACTACTGTGTCACTGGGCCACTCTGTGGTCTCCTCATGCTGCTGCCACCTCACTACTGTGTCACTTGGCCACTCTGTGGTCTCCTCATGCTGCTGCCACCTCAACACTCTGTCACTGGGCCACTCTGTGGTCTCCTCATGCTGCTGCCACCTCACCACTCTGTCACTGGGCCACTCTATGGTCTTCTCATGCTACTGCCACCTCACTACTGTGTCAGTGGGCCACTCTATGGTCTCCTTATGCTGCTGCCACCTCAATATCGTGTCACTGGGCCACTCTATGGTCTCCTCATGATGCTGCCACCTCACTACTGTGTCACTGGGCCACTCTGTGGTCTCCTCATGCTGCTGCCACCTCACTACTGTGTCACTGGGCCACTCTGTGGTCTCCTCGTGCTGCTGCCACCTCACCACTCTGTCACTGGGCCACTCTGTGGTCTCCTCATGCTGCTGCCACCTGACCACTCTGTCATTGGGCCACTCTGTGGTCTCCCCATGATGACCACATATGACCAGGGTTTGGAGGCAGGATGCATAAAAAAGTCATTGTGCTTTAGGCAGAGATACTATCACATACAGGGCAAAAAATCAAATACATGCCATAGGTGAATAATGGCATTTAACCCCTGGGCCCTTCCTGCTCCTTGCTTTGTCAAGGTCATCATATCTCGCTGATGTTGGGGTCATCAGATCTCGCTGATGTTGGGGGTCATCATATCTCGCTGATCTTGGAGTAATCGGATCTCTTTGATGTTGTGGTCATCGGATCTCGCTGATGTTGGGGGTCATCATATCTCGCTGATGTTGGGGGTCATCAAATCTCGCTGATGTTGGGGTCATCATATCTCGCTGATGTTGGGGGTCATCAGATCTCGCTGATGTTGGGGGTCATCATATCTCTGTGATGTTGGGGTCATCATATCTCGCTGATGTTGGGGGTCATCAGATCTCGCTGATGTTGGGGGTCATCATATCTCTGTGATGTTGGGGTCATCATATCTCGCTGATGTTGGGGGTCATCATATCTCGCTGATGTTGGGGTCATCAGATCTCGCTGATGTTGGGGTCATCAGATCTCGCTGATGTTGGGGGTCACATATCTCGCTGATGTTGGGGTCATCAGATCTCTGTGATGTTAGGGTCATCAGATCTCGCTGATGTTAGGGTCATCGGATCTCTGTGATGTTGGGGTCATCATATCTCGCTGATGTTGGGGTCATCATATCTCGCTGATATTGGGGTCATCATATCTCACTGATGTTGGGGTCATCAGATCTCGCTGATGTTGGGGTCATCATATCTCGCTGATGTTGGGGTCATCAGATCTCGCTGATATTGGGGTCATCATATCTCGCTGATGTTGGGGGTCATCAGATCTTGCTGATGTTGGGGTCATCAGATCTCGCTGATGTTGGGAGTCATCATATCTCGCTGATGTTGGGGATCATTATATCTCGCTGATGTTGGGGTCATCAGATCTCGCTGATGTTGGGAGTCATCATATCTCGCTGATGTTGGGGGTCACATATCTCGCTGATGTTGGGGGTCATCAGATCTCATTGATGTTGGGGGTCATCAGATCTCGCTGATGTTGGGGTCATCAGATCTCGCTGATGTTGGGGGTCATCAGATCTCGCTGATGTTGGGGTCATCATATCTCACTGATGTCGGGGTCATCAGATCTCGCTGATGTTGGGGTCATCATATCTCGCTGATGTTGGGGGTCATCATATCTCGCTGATGTTGGGGTCATGATATCTCGCTGATGTTGGGGGTCATCAAATCTCGCTGATGTTGGGGTCATCATATCTCACTGATGTCGGGGTCATCATATCTCGCTGATGTTGGGGTCATGATATCTCGCTGATGTTGGGGTCATCAGATCTCGCTGATGTTGGGGTCATCAGATCTCGCTGATGTTGGGGTCATCAGATCTCGCTGATGTTGGGGGTCATCAGATCTCGCTGATGTTGGGGTCATCAGATCTCGCTGATGTTAGGGTCATCAGATCTCGCTGATGTTGGGGTCATCAGATCTCGCTGATGTTGGGGTCATCATATCTCGCTGATGTTGGGGTCATCATATCTCGCTGATGTTGGGGTCATCAGATCTCGCTGATGTTGGGGGTCATCAGATCTCGCTGATGTTGGGGTCATCAGATCTCGCTGATGTTGGGGTCATCAGATCTCGCTGATGTTGGGGTCATCAGATCTCACTGATGTTGGGGTCATCAGATCTCGCTGATGTTGGGGTCATCAGATCTCGCTGATGTTGGGGTCATCATATCTCGCTGATGTTGGGGGTCATCATATCTCGCTGATGTTGGGGTCATCAGATCTCGCTGATGTTGGGGTCATCAGATCTCGCTGATGTTGGGGTCATCATATCCTCGCTGATGTTGGGGTCATCAGATCTCGCTGATGTTGGGGTCATCAGATCTCGCTGATGTTGGGGTCATCAGATCTCGCTGATGTTGGGGTCATCAGATCTCGCTGATGTTGGGGTCATCAGATCTCGCTGATGTTGGGGTCATCAGATCTCACTGATGTTGGGGTCATCAGATCTCGCTGATGTTGGGGGTCATCATATCTCACTGATGTTGGGGTCATCATATCTCGCTGATGTTGGGGGTCATCATATCTCGCTGATGTTGGGGTCATCATATCTCGCTGATGTTGGGGTCATCAGATCTCGCTGATGTTGGGGTCATCAGATCTCGCTGATGTTGGGGTCATCAGATCTCGCTGATGTTGGGGTCATCAGATCTCGCTGATGTTGGGGTCATCAGATCTCGCTGATGTTGGGGTCATCATATCTCGCTGATGTTGGGGTCATCAGATCTCGCTGATGTTGGGGTCATCAGATCTCGCTGATGTTGGGGGTCATCAGATCTCGCTGATGTTGGGGTCATCATATCTCGCTGATGTTGGGGTCATCATATCTCACTGATGTTGGGGTCATCAGATCTCTGCTGATGTTGGGGTCATCAGATCTCGCTGATGTTGGGGTCATCAGATCTCGCTGATGTTGGGGTCATCAGATCTCGCTGATGTTGGGGTCATCAGATCTCGCTGATGTTGGGGTCATCAGATCTCGCTGATGTTGGGGTCATCAGATCTCGCTGATGTTGGGGTCATCAGATCTCGCTGATGTTGGGGTCATCAGATCTCGCTGATGTTGGGGTCATCATATCTCGCTGATGTTGGGGTCATCAGATCTCGCTGATGTTGGGGTCATCAGATCTCGCTGATGTTGGGGTCATCAGATCTCGCTGATGTTGGGGTCATCAGATCTCGCTGATGTTGGGGTCATCAGATCTCGCTGATGTTGGGGTCATCAGATCTCGCTGATGTTGGGGTCATCAGATCTCGCTGATGTTGGGGTCATCAGATCTCGCTGATGTTGGGGTCATCAGATCTCGCTGATGTTGGGGTCATCAGATCTCGCTGATGTTGGGGGTCATCAGATCTCGCTGATGTTGGGGTCATCAGATCTCGCTGATGTTGGGGTCATCAGATCTCGCTGATGTTGGGGTCATCAGATCTCGCTGATGTTGGGGTCATCATATCTCGCTGATGTTGGGGTCATCAGATCTCGCTGATGTTGGGGTCATCAGATCTCGCTGATGTTGGGGTCATCAGATCTCGCTGATGTTGGGGTCATCAGATCTCGCTGATGTTGGGGTCATCAGATCTCGCTGATGTTGGGGTCATCAGATCTCGCTGATGTTGGGGTCATCAGATCTCGCTGATGTTGGGGTCATCAGATCTCGCTGATGTTGGGGTCATCAGATCTCGCTGATGTTGGGGTCATCAGATCTCGCTGATGTTGGGGTCATCAGATCTCGCTGATGTTGGGGTCATCATATCTCGCTGATGTTGGGGTCATCATATCTCGCTGATGTTGGGGTCATCAGATCTCGCTGATGTTGGGGTCATCAGATCTCGCTGATGTTGGGGTCATCAGATCTCGCTGATGTTGGGGTCATCAGATCTCGCTGATGTTGGGGTCATCAGATCTCGCTGATGTTGGGGTCATCAGATCTCGCTGATGTTGGGGTCATCAGATCTCGCTGATGTTGGGGTCATCAGATCTCGCTGATGTTGGGGTCATCAGATCTCGCTGATGTTGGGGTCATCAGATCTCGCTGATGTTGGGGTCATCAGATCTCGCTGATGTTGGGGTCATCAGATCTCGCTGATGTTGGGGTCATCAGATCTCGCTGATGTTGGGGTCATCAGATCTCGCTGATGTTGGGGTCATCAGATCTCGCTGATGTTGGGGTCATCAGATCTCGCTGATGTTGGGGTCATCAGATCTCGCTGATGTTGGGGTCATCAGATCTCGCTGATGTTGGGGTCATCAGATCTCGCTGATGTTGGGGTCATCAGATCTCGCTGATGTTGGGGTCATCAGATCTCGCTGATGTTGGGGTCATCATATCTCGCTGATGTTGGGGTCATCATATCTCGCTGATGTTGGGGTCATCAGATCTCGCTGATGTTGGGGTCATCAGATCTCGCTGATGTTGGGGTCATCAGATCTCGCTGATGTTGGGGTCATCAGATCTCGCTGATGTTGGGGTCATCAGATCTCGCTGATGTTGGGGTCATCAGATCTCGCTGATGTTGGGGTCATCAGATCTCGCTGATGTTGGGGTCATCAGATCTCGCTGATGTTGGGGTCATCAGATCTCGCTGATGTTGGGGTCATCAGATCTCGCTGATGTTGGGGTCATCAGATCTCGCTGATGTTGGGGTCATCAGATCTCGCTGATGTTGGGGTCATCAGATCTCGCTGATGTTGGGGTCATCAGATCTCGCTGATGTTGGGGTCATCAGATCTCGCTGATGTTGGGGTCATCAGATCTCGCTGATGTTGGGGTCATCAGATCTCGCTGATGTTGGGGTCATCAGATCTCGCTGATGTTGGGGTCATCAGATCTCGCTGATGTTGGGGTCATCAGATCTCGCTGATGTTGGGGTCATCAGATCTCGCTGATGTTGGGGTCATCAGATCTCGCTGATGTTGGGGTCATCAGATCTCGCTGATGTTGGGGTCATCAGATCTCGCTGATGTTGGGGTCATCAGATCTCGCTGATGTTGGGGTCATCAGATCTCGCTGATGTTGGGGGTCATCAGATCTCGCTGATGTTGGGGTCATCAGATCTCGCTGATGTTGGGGTCATCAGATCTCGCTGATGTTGGGGTCATCAGATCTCGCTGATGTTGGGGTCATCAGATCTCGCTGATGTTGGGGTCATCAGATCTCGCTGATGTTGGGGTCATCAGATCTCGCTGATGTTGGGGTCATCAGATCTCGCTGATGTTGGGGTCATCAGATCTCGCTGATGTTGGGGTCATCAGATCTCGCTGATGTTGGGGTCATCAGATCTCGCTGATGTTGGGGTCATCAGATCTCGCTGATGTTGGGGTCATCAGATCTCGCTGATGTTGGGGTCATCAGATCTCGCTGATGTTGGGGTCATCATATCTCGCTGATGTTGGGGTCATCAGATCTCGCTGATGTTGGGGTCATCAGATCTCGCTGATGTTGGGGTCATCAGATCTCGCTGATGTTGGGGTCATCAGATCTCGCTGATGTTGGGGTCATCAGATCTCGCTGATGTTGGGGTCATCAGATCTCGCTGATGTTGGGGTCATCAGATCTCGCTGATGTTGGGGTCATCAGATCTCGCTGATGTTGGGGTCATCAGATCTCGCTGATGTTGGGGTCATCAGATCTCACTGATGTTGGGGTCATCGGATCTCGCTGATGTTGGGGTCATCATATCTCGCTGATGTTGGGGTCATCAGATCTCGCTGATGTTGGGGGTCATCATATCTCGCTGATGTTGGGGTCATCAGATCTCGCTGATGTTGGGGTCATCAGATCTCGCTGATGTTGGGGTCATCAGATCTCGCTGATGTTGGGGTCATCAGATCTCGCTGATGTTGGGGTCATCATATCTCGCTGATGTTGGGGTCATCAGATCTCGCTGATGTTGGGGTCATCATATCTCGCTGATGTTGGGGTCATCAGATCTCGCTGATGTTGGGGTCATCAGATCTCGCTGATGTTGGGGTCATCAGATCTCGCTGATGTTGGGGTCATCATATCTCGCTGATGTTGGGGTCATCATATCTCACTGATGTTGGGGTCATCAGATCTCGCTGATGTTGGGGTCATCAGATCTCGCTGATGTTGGGGTCATCAGATCTCGCTGATGTTGGGGTCATCATATCTCGCTGATGTTGGGGTCATCAGATCTCGCTGATGTTGGGGTCATCAGATCTCGCTGATGTTGGGGTCATCAGATCTCGCTGATGTTGGGGTCATCAGATCTCGCTGATGTTGGGGTCATCAGATCTCGCTGATGTTGGGGTCATCATATCTCGCTGATGTTGGGGTCATCATATCTCGCTGATGTTGGGGGTCATCATATCTCGCTGATGTTGGGGTCATCAGATCTCGCTGATGTTGGGGTCATCAGATCTCGCTGATGTTGGGGTCATCAGATCTCGCTGATGTTGGGGGTCATCATATCTCGCTGATGTTGGGGTCATGATATCTCGCTGATGTTGGGGGTCATCAGATCTCGCTGATGTTGGGGGTCATCAGATCTCGCTGATGTTGGGGGTCATCAGATCTCGCTGATGTTGGGGGTCATCAGATCTCGCTGATGTTGGGGTCATCAGATCTCGCTGATGTTGGGGTCATCAGATCTCACTGATGTTGGGGTCATCAGATCTTGCTGATGTTGGGGGTCATCATATCTCACTGATGTCGGGGTCATCATATCTCGCTGATGTTGGGGGTCATCATATCTCGCTGATGTTGGGGTCATGATATCTCGCTGATGTTGGGGTCATCAGATCTCGCTGATGTTGGGGTCATCAGATCTCGCTGATGTTGGGGGTCATCAAATCTCGCTGATGTTGGGGTCATCAGATCTCGCTGATGTTGGGGGTCATCATATCTCACTGATGTTGGGGTCATCAGATCTCACTAATGTTGGGGTCATCAGATCTCGCTGATGTTGGGGGTCATCAGATCTCGCTGATGTTGGGGTCATCATATCTCGCTGATGTTGGGGTCATCATATCTCACTGATGTTGGGGTCATCAGATCTCTCTGATGTTGGGGTCATCAGATCTCGCTGATGTTGGGGTCATCATATCCCGCTGATGTTGGGGTCATCAGATCTCGCTGATGTTGGGGTCATCAGATCTCGCTGATGTTGGGGTCATCAGATCTCGCTGATGTTGGGGTCATCAGATCTCGCTGATGTTGGGGTCATCAGATCTCGCTGATGTTGGGGGTCATCAGATCTCGCTGATGTTGGGGTCATCAGATCTCGCTGATGTTGGGGTCATCAGATCTCGCTGATGTTGGGGTCATCAGATCTCTGATGTTGGGGTCATCATATCTCGCTGATGTTGGGGTCATCATATCTCGCTGATGTTGGGGTCATCATATCTCGCTGATGTTGGGGTCATCATATCTCGCTGATGTTGGGGGTCATCAGATCTCGCTGATGTTGGGGTCATCAGATCTCGCTGATATTGGGGTCATCAGATCTCGCTGATGTTGGGGTCATCAGATCTCGCTGATGTTGGGGTCATCAGATCTCGCTGATGTTGGGGTCATCAGATCTCGCTGATGTTGGGGTCATCAGATCTCGCTGATTTTGGGGTCATCATATCTCGCTGATGTTGGGGTCATCAGATCTCGCTGATGTTGGGGTCATCAGATCTCGCTGATTTTGGGGTCATCAGATCTCGCTGATGTTGGGGTCATCGGATCTCGCTGATGTTGGGGTCATCGGATCTCGCTGATGTTGGGGTCATCAGATCTCGCTGATGTTGGGGTCATCAGATCTCGCTGATGTTGGGGTCATCGGATCTCGCTGATGTTGGGGTCATCATATCTCGCTGATGTTGGGGTCATCAGATCTCGCTGATTTTAGGGTCATCGGATCTCGCTGATGTTGGGGTCATCAGATCTCGCTGATGTTGGGGTCATCAGATCTCGCTGATGTTGTGGTCATCGGATCTCGCTGATGTTGGGGGTCATCAGATCTTGCTGATGTTGGGGTCATCAGATCTCGCTGATGTTGGGGTCATCGGATCTTGCTGATGTTGGGGTCATCGGATCTCGCTGATTTTGGGGTCATCAGATCTCACTGATGTTGGGGTCATCAGATCTCGCTGATGTTGGGGGTCATCAGATCTCGCTGATGTTGGGGTCATCATATCTCGCTGATGTTGGGGTCATCATATCTCACTGATGTTGGGGTCATCAGATCTCTCTGATGTTGGGGTCATCAGATCTCGCTGATGTTGGGGTCATCATATCCCGCTGATGTTGGGGTCATCAGATCTCGCTGATGTTGGGGTCATCAGATCTCGCTGATGTTGGGGTCATCAGATCTCGCTGATGTTGGGGTCATCAGATCTCGCTGATATTGGGGTCATCATATCTCGCTGATGTTGGGGTCATCAGATCTCTCTGATGTTGGGGTCATCATATCTCGCTGATGTTGGGGTCATCATATCTCGCTGATGTTGGGGGTCATCATATCTCGCTGATGTTGGGGTCATCAGATCTCGCTGATGTTGGGGTCATCAGATCTCACTGATGTTGGGGTCATCAGATCTTGCTGATGTTGGGGGTCATCATATCTCACTGATGTCGGGGTCATCATATCTCGCTGATGTTGGGGGTCATCATATCTCGCTGATGTTGGGGTCATGATATCTCGCTGATGTTGGGGTCATCAGATCTCGCTGATGTTGGGGTCATCAGATCTCGCTGATGTTGGGGGTCATCAAATCTCGCTGATGTTGGGGTCATCAGATCTCGCTGATGTTGGGGGTCATCATATCTCACTGATGTTGGGGTCATCAGATCTCACTAATGTTGGGGTCATCAGATCTCGCTGATGTTGGGGGTCATCAGATCTCGCTGATGTTGGGGTCATCATATCTCGCTGATGTTGGGGTCATCATATCTCACTGATGTTGGGGTCATCAGATCTCTCTGATGTTGGGGTCATCAGATCTCGCTGATGTTGGGGTCATCATATCCCGCTGATGTTGGGGTCATCAGATCTCGCTGATGTTGGGGTCATCAGATCTCGCTGATGTTGGGGTCATCAGATCTCGCTGATGTTGGGGTCATCAGATCTCGCTGATGTTGGGGTCATCAGATCTCGCTGATGTTGGGGTCATCAGATCTTGCTGATGTTGGGGTCATCAGATCTCTCTGATGTTGGGGTCATCATATCTCGCTGATGTTGGGGTCATCATATCTCGCTGATGTTGGGGGTCATCATATCTCGCTGATGTTGGGGTCATCATATCTCGCCGATGTTGGGGGTCATCAGATCTCGCTGATGTTTGGGTCATCAGATCTCGCTGATGTTGGGGTCATCAGATCTCGCTGATGTTGGGGTCATCAGATCTCGCTGATGTTGGGGTCATCAGATCTCGCTGATTTTGGGGTCATCATATCTCGCTGATGTTGGGGTCATCAGATCTCGCTGATGTTGGGGTCATCAGATCTCGCTGATTTTGGGGTCATCAGATCTCGCTGATGTTGGGGTCATCGGATCTCGCTGATGTTGGGGTCATCGGATCTCGCTGATGTTGGGGTCATCAGATCTCGCTGATGTTGGGGTCATCAGATCTCGCTGATGTTGGGGTCATCGGATCTCGCTGATGTTGGGGTCATCATATCTCGCTGATGTTGGGGTCATCAGATCTCGCTGATTTTAGGGTCATCGGATCTCGCTGATGTTGGGGTCATCAGATCTCGCTGATGTTGGGGTCATCAGATCTCGCTGATGTTGTGGTCATCGGATCTCGCTGATGTTGGGGGTCATCAGATCTTGCTGATGTTGGGGTCATCAGATCTCGCTGATGTTGGGGTCATCGGATCTTGCTGATGTTGGGGTCATCGGATCTCGCTGATTTTGGGGTCATCAGATCTCGCTGACGTCTCTGTGTGACCTTTCCACTTCTAATAGTGGAGCCGCTTCTCTCGGATTAGACGTCCGTCGGGTGCGGTCACAGCTGAGGGCAGCTGCTCCTCTGTCCCCGCTGATCCTTCTTTGCAGGTGCTCAAGGTCATGTACCAGCTGAGTCCCCACCGCACACTGACTCGGGGGTCACACAGCTGAGGAGACCACGGGGGGAGCTGAGCACCATTTAACCCCTCCCGACCCAGTCCTGATGACAGGGTATGACCCCATAGGCAGGACTCATCCCCCACATTACATAGATTGTAAGCTCCTATGGACAGGGCTCCTGGTGTGGCCCCGGCAGGCTCCCAGTTCTCCATGTCTGGTTATTGGAGGGGCCCTTATGTGTGCGGGCATGCTGGGGCCCAGACTGGGTGAGATGGCCCGGTGGGGGTTTCCTGCAGCAATCTCCCCGGCTCTGCTATTCCGGAGCAATGCCGGGTATGCGGGGAATGAGGCGCACGCCACCCGCCTGCTGCCGCCTCTGATCTCCTGTCACATCCCGGGAACAATAGGCTCCTCCGGTTACAGGGCGGCGGGGGGGCCACTGCGGGCAGCGCAGGTCTGGGCAGAGCGCGGCTCCCGAGCACGGCCGCAGCTGCCCCGTCACCGCCTCCTCTCGGGGATTACAGCGGGAGGAGGGACAGTCTGCGCAAGTGGCTGCCTGCTCCGCAGATTCCTGCCGCTCCACCTCAGGCTCGGGCACACCTGGACCGCGCCGAGGCACCGACCGACTCCGGGGCTCCTGCGAGACGTCTCCGCAACCGCAAGGTCAGAATGTGCGCCACATACCGCGGGCGACGGGCTGCAAAGCTATCCGACCTCCGACGTGTTCTCTACACTTTACTGTGGATTATAACATCTCCCCCCCCTGTATTATAATAATCCAAAGTCTCATCCTGTGTATTATAATAATCTAAGGTCTCATCCTGTGTACTATAACATCTCCCCCCCCCTATTATAATAATCTAAAGTCTCATCCTCTGTATTATAATAATCTAAGGTCTCATCCTGTGTATTATAACATCTCCCCCCCCCCCGTATTATAATAATCTAAGGTCTCATCCTGTGTATTATAACATCTCCCCCCCCCCGTATTATAATAATCTAAGGTCACATCCTGTGTATTATAATAATCTAAGGTCTGATCCTGTGTATTATAACATCTCCCCCCCCCCTGTATTATAATAATCTAAGGTCTCATCCTGTGTATTATAATAATCTAAGGTCTCATCCTGTGTACTATAACATCTCCCCCCCCCTATTATAATAATCTAAAGTCTCATCCTCTGTATTATAATAATCTAAGGTCTCATCCTGTGTATTATAACATCTCCCCCCCCCCGTATTATAATAATCTAAGGTCTCATCCTGTGTATTATAACATCTCCCCCCCCCCGTATTATAATAATCTAAGGTCACATCCTGTGTATTATAATAATCTAAGGTCTGATCCTGTGTATTATAACATCTCCCCCCTGTATTATAATAATCTAAGGTCTCATCCTGTGTATTATAATAATCTAAGGTCTCATCCTGTGTATTATAATAATCTAAGGTCTCATCCTGTGTATTATAACATCTCCCCCGTATTATAATAATCTAAAGTCTCATCCTGTGGATTATAACATCTCCCCCCCCCCCCTGTATTATAATAATCCAAAATCTCATCCTGTGTATTATAATAATCTAAGGTCTCATCCTGTGTATTATAACATCTCCCCCCATATTATAATAATCTAAGGTCTGATCCTGTGTATTATAATAACCCGCCCCCCCTCCCCCGTATTATAATAATCTAAGGTCTCATCCTGTGTATTATAACATCTCCCCCCCCCTGTATTATAATAATCTAAATTCTCATCCTGTGTATTATAACATCTCCCCCTGTATTATAATAATCTAACATCTCCCCCGTATTATAATAATCTAAGGTCACATCAAGTGTATTATAACATCTCCCCCTGTATTATAATAATCTAAAGTCTCATCCTGTGGATTATAACATCTCCCCCCCCCCTGTATTATAATAATCCAAAGTCTCATCCTGTGTATTATAACATCTCCCCCCCCCGTATTATAATAATCTAAGGTCACATCCTGTGTATTATAACATCTCCCCCCGTATTATAATAATCTAAGGTCACATCCTGTGGATTATAACATCTCCCTCCATATTATAATAATCTAAGGTCACATCCTGTGGATTATAACATCTCCCTCCATATTATAATAATCTAAGGTCACATCCTGTGTATTATAACATTCCCCCCCCCCCGTATTATAATAATCTAAGGTCACATCCTGTGTATTATAACATCTCCCCCCCCCGTATTATAATAATCTAAGGTCACATCCTGTGTATTATAACATCTCCCCCCGTATTATAATAATCTAAGGTCACATCCTGTGTATTATAACATCTCCCCCCCCGTATTATAATAATCTAAGGTCACATCCTGTGTATTATAACATCTCCCCCGTATTATAATAATCTAAGGTCACATCCTGTATATTATAATATCTCCCCCGTATTATAATAATCTAAGGTCACATCCTGTGTATTATAACATCTCCCCATATTATAATAATTTAAGGTCTCATCCTGTGTATTATAACATCTCCCCGCCATGTATTATAATAATGTTATAATCCTGATGTTATAATACACAGGATGTGACCTTAGATTATTATAATATGGGGAGATGTTATAATACACAGGATGTGACCTTAGATTATTATCATACGAGGGAGATGTTATAATACACAGGATGTGACCTTAGATTATATATACGAGGGAGATATTATAATACACAGGATGTGACTTTAGATTATTATAATACGGGTGAGATGTATAATACACAGGATGTGACCTAGATTATTATAATATGGGGAGATGTTATAATACACAGGATGATTGACCTTAGATTATTATAATACGGGGGGGGGAGATATTATAATACACAGGATGTGACCTTAGATTATTATAATATAGGGGGGGGGTAGATGTTATAATACACAGGATGAGACCTTAGATTATTATAATACGGGGGAGATGTTATAATGCACAGGATGTGACACTAGATTATTATAATATGCGGGGGAGATATTATAATACACAGGATGTGACCTAGGTTATTATAATATAGGGGGGGGGTAGATGTTATAATACACAGGATGAGACCTTAGATTATTATAATACGGGGGGGGGGGAATGTTATAATACACAGTATATGACCTTAGATTATTATAATACGGGGGGAGATGTTATAATACACAGGATGGGACCTTAGATTATTATAATACGGGGGGGGGGGAGATGTTATAATCCACAGGATGTGACCTTAGATTATTATAACATCTCCCCCCGTAGAATGGCGCAGGTCCACCGGCCTATGTAGATGTCACATGTGCGTCCCTCTCTCTAATGGTCGCCTCCTGCACTGTGACCTCAGTAGTGGTGAGAGCTTCCTGTAGGTCCCAGGATGAAGTTCTGGCTCCTTAGTGGCATCTTCCAGTATCTTATGTTCTCTGTCTGTTCTGGACAGAGGTGTCTCTTCCTGCCACCCTCTATGTAGATGTCACATGTGCGTCCCTCTCTCTAATGGTCTCCTCCTGCTCTCTGACCTCAGTAGTGGTGAGAGCTTCCTGTAGGTCCTGGGATGAAGTTCTGGCTCCTTAGTGGCATCTTCCAGTATCTTATGTTCTCTGTCTGTTCTGAACAGTGGTGTCTCTTCCTGCCACCCTCTATGTAGATGTCACATGTGCGTCCCTCTCTCTAATGGTCTCCTCCTGCC
>JAKVIS010001479.1:0-33084 GCA_033119425.1 Bufotes viridis
AAAAATCTAAATGTCATCTAGATACACCAGTACAAATCTCCCCATTAAATGATAAAAAATGCTGTTCACAAAATGTTGGAAGACGGCCAGAGCATTCATCAAACCAAAGGGCATAACCAAGTTCTCAAAATGACCCTCCGGGGTATTGAAGGCCGTCTTCCATTCGTCCCCCTTCCTGACCCTGACAAGGTTGTATGCCCCTCTTAAATCCAACTTAGAAAAAACTTTAGCCCCCACAATCTGCTTAAACAAATCCGGGATCAGAGGAAGCGGATAGGGGTCACGAATCGTGATACGGTTAAGCTCCCTGAAATCCAGACAAGGTCTTAAAGAACCATCTTTTTTTTTGAACAAAGAAAAAACCAGCGGCAACAGGTGACTTCGTGGGTCTGATATGTCCCTTTCTCAGGCTCTCAGAGATATAAGTACGCATGGCGTCTCTCTCAGGTTGAGAGAGATTGTATAATCGTGATTTAGGCAGCTTGGTGCCTGGAATGAGATTAATTGGACAATCATACTCTCGGTGAGGGGGCAACTCCTGGACACCACTCTCGGAAAACACATCAGAGAAAAGAAGGTACAGTCTTGGTAGAAACCTCTGCGAGAGTTGCCGTGAGGCAATTCTCTCTGCAAAACTCACTCCAACCATTTATTTGCCTTGCTTTCCAATCAATGGTGGGGTTATGTTTAGTGAGCCAGGGTAGCCCCAACACTAGAGGAGTAGGTAATCCGCTTAAGACAAAACATGACACATCCTCAACATGAGCGTCACCCACAGTCAAACGGATATTGTGAACTATGCCCTTTAACGATTTTTGAGAAAGTGGAGCGGAATCGATAGCAAAAACAGGTATAGCTTTTTCCAAAGTGCACACCTGGAAACCATGTGTTGTAGCAAATTGACTATCAATGAGATTGACAGCTGCTCCACTATCAGCAAAAATCTCACAAACAAAGTTTTTGCTGTCTAGCGCCACCCTGGCAGGTAGGAGAAAACGGGAACAACAAGCAAACGGCAAATCTTCAATTTCCGCATCAACCTTGCCAATTGTAGCAAATGGAAAGTTATTAGAGGGTTTCTTCATCTTTTTCTTTTTATTACCCTCAGAAAACCCCATGAACCTCCTAAAAGGCCAACATTAGCTAAATGGTTAATACCTCCACAACAGAAACATACCCTCCTCTGAGGGCTGAATCCTCTAGTATCAGAGGCAACAAAACCCAGCTGCATGGCCTCCTCCTCAGAGGGGATTGAGACAGACTGAGACTCCTGCGCACTACATGAGACAACTCCAGTGACCTTGGGCTGAATATGACAGGAAAGAATAATCTCCTCTTTCTCTCTAAGACGCCTGTCAATACGAACCGCTAGAGAAATGGCAGACTCCAAAGACACTAGCCTCTCTTGAAAAGCAAATGCATCTTTTAATCTCACAGAAAGACCATGACAAAATTGACTTCAGAGTGCAGCGTCATTCCAGTATCAGCTGCCCATCTCCGAAATTCAGAACAATATATCTCTGCGGACTGTTTACCCTGGCATAAAAGATGCAGTTTAGATTCAGCCAGAGCAATATGATCCGGATCATCATATATCTGACCCAGGGCTATAAAAAATTAATCTACCGATCGGAGGGAGCGTGCCCCCACCGGCAGCGAAAAGGCCCAAGACTGAGCGTTATCCCTGAGCAGCGAGATGATGATCCCCACCCTCTGCTCCTCATCACCAGAGGAATGGGGACGTAAGCGAAAATGGAGTTTGCAAGCCTCTCTAAAACTAACAAAATTCTCACTACCCCCGGAAAACATATCCAGAAGAGAGATTTTAGGCTCGGAACAAACTCCATGAACGCCAGCAGAACCGGTCACCTGAAGCTGAGAAACAGTTTAATGGAGATCTGCTACCTCCAGAGAAAGACCTTGCATGCGGTCAATCAAGGCTGAAACCGGATCCATGCTTGAGACAGTTATGGCGGTTTATAATGTCAAGGATGGAGGACAGTTAGCAGGAACTGATCCCAAACTAAGGAAAATATAGGAGGGCCCTATAAATCCCTAAGAACCCTCCCAAACCACTGTGCACATGTACAAGTCCCGGTGGTAGACAGATAAATGCCCTCGTACCTATGACTGAGTGACACCTGAATTCCCTATAGTAGTGAGTGGAACGGCCACCGGCTCCTTGCACAGAATACGGAGGGAGTCAGGGTCACCTAGAATCAAAACAAAACACAAAGTAAACGGAATGCACTTATCTTAGAGCAAAACAACTGCAGCCTCCAGCAGCACACACTTCATCCAGGAAGTAATATAAACCGCAAGGAGGAGCGGTGACTCAGCATGGGATCAAATCCAGTGCTGAGCCACGCCCCCTGCACTGATCACATGACAGTGACGTCACCCCAGGTCCTTCGGCTTTTCAACAGTTCGGGTTCGTGGAAGCCGCCCCTTATGGATTCCATATGCCGGGATAGTCCGCGGTAGTGGAATCCATAACGGGATGCGGCGATTACCACAACCCGAACGCCGAACTATTTTTTAAAGTTCGCTCATCTCTACACTTGGCTAGTACCTCTGATTGTAGTAGACGTATATGCCATAATGCCCAAGGAACCGCCTCTGCGGTTGATGACATTAGTCCCAACATCCTCATCAAAGTACGAATGGTTACCTTCCGAGGTACTGAGAGAGAGCGGGCTGAATTCTGAACAGATAGCCTTCTTTCGGGAGTAAGATGAATAGTCATTTCCACTGAATCCACCAGGAATTCCAGGAACTTCACTGAGGTAGCTGGTAGGAGCTGGGACTTGTCCCAGTTGCTTATCCATCCTAACTGGTGGAGGAAGGCTATAGCCCGCTGAATTCGTTTGGACAGGATCGCTTGGAAAAGGGCTCTGAAGAGCCAGTCGTCCTAATAAGGAATTATGCTCAGACCCTGAAGTCTTAGAGTTGCCACCACAGAAACCACCACCTTGGTAAATGTGTGTGGGGCCGAAGAAATTCCAAACAGGAGGGCCACAAACTGAAAGTGTTTTAGGACCCCACTGATTTGCACCGCGATCCTTAAGAATCTTCTGGACCCAGGATGGATGGGAATATGGAGGTAGGCATCCTTTAGGTCCAAGGTTGCCAGGAAATCCCCTGGCAAGAGAAGATTGGTCACTAACTGGATAGTTTCCATCTGGAAATGCTTGCGTCTGATGAACTGATTGAAGTATCTCAGATCTATGATCATCCGCCAGTCTCCGGTCACCTTGGGTACCAGAAAAACTGGGGAATAGACACCTGCTCCCTGATCTTGAAGAGGCACCTCCTCTAGAGCCCCTTTCCGAAGATACTCCAGAACGTAGTTCTCCAGAATTCTCTGTTTGCTGGATAGAAGCAATTTTGTTTGAACAAACTTGTCTAAAGATGGGCTGTCCAAGTCCACCAGGTATCCCTGAGATATAATACGGAGAACCCACAGGTCTTGAATGTGAGTCTGACAAGACTCTAGAAAATGTTGTAGGCGACCACCAAGGGAAGATGGGGAGCAGGGAGCTCTGGAAATCCAGTCAGACCGGCAAGGTACCAAGAGCCTCAAGGAGGCCTGCAATCAGAGCTTCGAGGACTTCTTGGGGGGCTTAAAGCCTCTGGAGGATTTTCCCCCTCTACGGGCGCCCCAATCTCTTTGGGCTTTAGGCTGAAGTTCCGACCTGGACCCATACCTCTTGCCCCGACAATGAAAGGACTGTTGGGGAAGGGACTTGCCCTTCTTGTCCGACAGTCCCTCCATTATTTGGTCCAGCTCTGTTCCAAACAGTCTGCTGGGTTCATACGCCATGGCGCAAATATTGTGTTTGGAAGTAGTATCCGCCTGCCCGCGGTAGAGAGCGCCATGGACTTGGAAGCCAATTTTAGTTGTTGTGAAGCTGAGTCACACAAAAAATCAATGGCTAGGCTGGCCGTCTTACAAGAGGCCAAAATGTCATCCCTAGAGACCCCCTGGTCCAGGTCAGACTGAATCAGGGCAAACTTGATTTTGAAGAAGTTTGCCACTTCAGAGGACTAATTGGTGACCAAGGCAGAAGCCGAAGCCGAGGAGTAAACACGCCTAAAGGCGCAATCAGCCTTCCTGTCCATTGGATCCTGGAGACTTGAACCGTCGTCTGATGGTACTATGGTCCTCTTGGACAACTTAGAAATGGCCATGTCCAACTTCGGAACTGGCCCCCAAGAGGACAACAGATCTTTTATCGGGAAGACCGACTTGAACCTATTGGTCAACACGGGACCCTTTTCCGGTTTCTTCCACTTTGTCTTCATTAGAGATAGGAGGAAAGCGTCTGCTTTAAAGGCCCTAGGCCCCTTAGAAGCGGGGGGAACGCCACAGGTGGTGAGAGACGGAAGATCTGTCTTATAATATAATATAAAAAAAAAGGAAGATTTAGGAGGGAGGAAGCAACAGAGAGGAAGTGATGTCACTCCCAATATGGCAGCGCCCACCGAAAAGCCGCCGAAACCAGACACAAGCGCATTGCCAGAAGACCGGCAGCAGGCGTACACACGCTGGAGCCCCGCCCCCGCACGGAGTCTCAGCAGAGAAGCCAATGGCACCGCAAGTGTATGGCCCCCGTCCAGACCAGTCCAAAGGACAGAAAAAAACACAAAGGGACTGGGCTCTCCACCACACTGTCTCCTCACAGCTCATCTTACCTGCAGGCTGGAGGAATGGCTGATACCAGAGAGAACAAGAGCCCTGACTACCGACCAGGACCTGCCCAGTATCTGCTGCACTGCCAGAGCTGAAGGACCTGGGGTGACGTCACCGTCATGTGATCAGTGCAGGGGGCGGGGCTCAGCAGTGGAGAGGAGAAGAGGTGGTGAAGGACCTGGGGTGACATCACTGTCATGTGATCAGTGCAGGGGGCGGGGCTCAGCAGTGGGGAGAGGAGGTGGTGAAGGACCTGGGGTGATGTCACCGTCATGTGAACAGTATAAGGGGCGGGGCTCAGTAATGGGGCGGAGAAGAGGTGGGAAAGGACCTGGGTGATGTCACCATCATGTGATCAGTGCAGGGGGTGGGGCTCAGCAGTGGAAAAGAGGTGGGGAAGGACTTGTGATGATGTCACCGTCATGTGTAACCCTTAGGCCTCTTGCACACGACCATATGGCTTTTTCAGTATTTTGTGGTCTGCAAAAAACGAATCTGCAAAAAATACAAATGATATCCATATGCATTCCGTTTTTTGCGGAACGGAACAGCTGGCCCCTGATAGAACAGTTGTATCCTTGTCCGTTATGTGGACAATAATAGGACATGTTCTATTTTTGAACGGAACGGAAATATGGAAACGAAGACATACAGAGTATTTCAGGTTTTTTTTGTGGATCCATTGAAATGAATTGTTCCGTATACGGTCCGTATATGGAACGCAAAAAGTGGAACGTAAACGGAAAAGAAAAACGTTTGTGTGCAGGAGGCCTTATATAGAGAAAAAAGTGTAGAATTGATGAGTTTTTTTCTCTGTCTATAGAGCGAAGGAAGTGCTGGGAGTTGTGGTTGTTTTTTTTTTACCGGTTCCCTGTAATGTCCTATGATATAAAAACAGCATGGACATGCTGGGAGTTGTAGTTTCCCCCTTTGATACTCTATTGTCACAGTCTGGACATGCTGGTAGTTGTAGTTCTCTCCCCTGATACCTGTAGGGCCCCCCTTGTCAGTGGCGTTGTCCATTTCCCTTTATAAGATGCAGTGCGCCACCATTATGGCAGCGCTCACTAGTCTGCCGGAGGCGGGGAGTGAGGCCATGTGAGCGCTGTACTTACCGCTCTTCTCGGGGCCCGCACTGCTGTAACCCTACAGTGTCAGGACGTACAGAGCGGGGCCCGAGAAGAGAGCTGGGAGACGGCCGGACCGGGAGAGTGGCGCGGAGCAGGAGAGGTAAGTACATTTATTCAGAGTCTGAGGTGACAGGGGCCATCCTTAATGATGTAACGAGTCTTACTTGTTCAGCTGCAAGGGTTAAATCTATTTCTAGTCCTTTTGCTGCCCGTGGACGGCTGGAGCTGCACCTTGTGTTAATAACGCCATCAACTTCATTAATAAAGTGAAGAATTATGAAAAAATTCAGTTTTAGTCACAGAAAAGGCTACATTCACACGACTGTATGTGTTTAGCGGTCCGCAAATCACTGATCCACAAAAAATACGGATGGCGTCCATTTGGCATCCGTAATGCATCCGTTTGTTTTGCGGATCCTCTGTAACAATGCCTATCCTTGTCTGCAAAACGGACAAGAATCTGACAGGCTCTATATTTTTTAAGGGGCTACAGAACGGACTTACGGATGGGGACAGCACACGGCGTCCTCTCCGCATTTTTGCGGACCCATTGAAATAAATGGGGCTTCATTCAATCCGCAAAAAAAAATACGGAACGGACACGGAAACAAAATAAGTTCTGAAAATTGGTCCAAAATATGGTCTGAAGGGAGTTGGGGTTTTCTGTTCTCAGCTTTCCTCCTATTAGTTTAGGAAATGAGGTCAGAAAAGATTTTACAATGTTAGAAATATGATATTTGAGGTGAAATTGATCTTGTACTTTTCTTTTATATATATGGAATCGTATTAATAAAGACAATAAAAAATATTGTCTGATCTGAGGTCTGATATTAGGGGGATCTGAGAGGTCTAATGGGGGTCTGATCTGAGGTCTGATATTGGCGGGGTCTGAGATGCAGATCTAATTGGGGTCTGATCTGAGGTCTGATATTGAGGGGGTCTGACATGCAGATCTAATGGGGGTCTGATCTGAGGTTTTATATTGGGGGTCTAAGGGTACTTTTACACTTGCGGCAGGATGGATCCGGCAGGCTATTCAGCCTGCCGGATCCGTCCTGCCGCAAGTGGCCGTGCACTGCCGTGCTGCCGCTCCGTCCCCATTGACTATAATGGGGCGGGGGCAGAGCTACGGCGCAGCACGGCACTGCACGGCCAGAGATCGCCGGACGAAAAGTCGAACATGCAGGACTGAATAGCCTGCCGGATCCGCCCTGCCGCAAGGGTAAACATACCCTAACATGAATGTCTATTGGGGGTATGATCTGAGGTCTGATATTGAGGGGGTCTAACATGCAAATCTAATGGGGGTCTTATCTGAGGTCTTATATTGGGGGTTCTGACATGGATGTCTATTGGGGGTGTGATCTGAGGTCTGATATTGGGGGGTCTGACATAAAGGTCTAATGGGGGTCTGATCTGAGGTCTGATATTGGGGGATCTGACATAAAGATCTATTGAGGGTCTGATCTGAGGTCTGATATTGAGGGGGTCTGACATGCAGATCTAATGGGGGTCTGATCTGAGGTCTTATATTTGGGGCGGTTTTCACATGAAGCTCTATTGGGGGTCTGATCTGAGGTCTGATGTTTAGGGGGGTCTGACATGCAGATCTAATGGGGGGTCTCATTTAAGGTCTGATATTGAGGTGGTTTGATCTGAGGTTTGATATTAGGGGGGGGGTCTGACATGAAGCTCTATTGGAGGTATGATCTGAGGTCTGATATTGGGGGGGTCTGACATGCAGATCTATTGGGGGTCTGATCTGAGGTCTGATATTGGGGGGGTCTGACATGCAGATCTAACGGGGTCTAATCTGAGGTCTTATATTGGGGTCTGACATGGAGGTCTGCTGGGGTCTAACCTGAGGTCTGATATCTGGGGGTCTGACATGCAGATCTATCAGGGGTCTAATCTGAGGTCTTATATTGGGGTCTGTCATGGAGGTCTGTTGGGGTCTGATCTGAGGTCTAATATTGGGGGGGGGGTCTGAGAAGTCTAATGGGGTTCCGGTCTAAGTTCTGAAATGGGGGTTTCTGACATAGAGGTCTAAAGAGGGTCTGGTCTGAGATGAAGGGTCCCATCTGAGGGTTGATATGGGGGTCTGATCTGAGGTCTTATAGTGGGGGTCTGACATGGAGGTCTGTTGGCTTCTGATCTGAGGATCTGATATGGAAAAGTAGGAAACTAAGATTTCTTTTTGTCAAACTCTGCAGAGACGAGACATGGCTGATAGAAGTCACCATGCTGGTCTGGTCTGAAAGGAGGAGATGAGGAAAGAGAATGTCTACATCAAAGGAGCGGCGCTGTATTATCCTGTATTATCCTGTAGCGCCCTATGTAATCTTTTCCAAGTATGTCTTTAAAGGGGTTGTCCGCTTTTTTCCGTACGAGCGCTGCCTTCTCTGCTCTCTTTACCGGCTCACCACTGCAATTGCTGCTGCAAGCAGGAGAACAGAGCAGAGGAAGCAGCTCTGATATGAAGGCTGCCTTCTCTTCAAACAGCGGATCAGCGGGGGTGCCGGGGGTCATCATCATCAGTAGAAAAAGGAGGACAACCCCTTTAACAGTAGGACTGGAGGGTAGGGGCTAGGTTGAGAATTTGGCATGGGGGGGGGGATTTCAATTTTGACCTCAGACAGCAGAAAGGCTAGGTGCACCCCTGCCCCGGCCACAAAGCACTGAGGGAAGGGGCGCTCAAGCTGAACTCTTGCATCGGGGCCCATGAGCCTTTAGCTACGCCCCTGTCTATTATAGCAGCCTGGACCTGCTGGGAATTGTAGTTCCAGCTTTTGATTTCTTTTTTTTTTTCATTTTCAAATGTTTTTATTCCAGGTTGACATAATAAAGCATGTCATGTTACACATGCATGATTTGCTTTTTCATTATGTGTGTCCCTTCTGTCTTCCCCTAGCTTTGCTCTCTCTCTTGTCTCCTCCCTTCTCCTTCATTCTGGCTTCTACCCTCATCTCAGCTACATGCTCCTGTTAGCTGCTCACAGCATGATTTTTTGACCTATCCATCTGTTCATCGGTGTATGATCTGCACTGTTTGGAATAAACTTCTTCAGGATCTACAAGGTGTCCTTTGGATCGAGTCACTGTCGGCCAATTCACCTAAGACTGCAGTTATTGCCATCTCATTACAACTGTAAGTTCAGAGATCACATTGTGGTGCTTAGACTGGAGAGGCAGAACAGAACAGTCAGAAAATCAGTGAAGGGATCCTACAAGATCTGCCAAATATCGTTCAAGGGATCCTTGCTAGCTATGCATGTATAGTGAGATGTATATGGACACTGGAATATAGCAGGATATATATACAAGCCTGTGTACTCCAGCCAGCAAGTAAATCTCAGCATAAGATTCATCAGTTTTCTGCACAGATTATTGAGGAAACTGTTCATGCAACTGTCACATAATCAGCTCCTAGACTGACTGTATTGTCTCATGATCAGCTCCTAGACTGACTGTATTGTCTCATGCATTCTACCTACAAATCAATCTAAGCTCTGTATGCAATCCACACTAACATTGCAGCAGCCATCGCTAAACTTCTCTCTGACTCCGCCTCCCACTGGTTGCCTAGGAAACCCCCTCCCAGAGCCAGAAGATTGATACATTTCTATGCAAACACATACCTTGTGATTTAACCCTCTGCTTGTTGTCACAATGCACCAGCAAGGCAATGTACAATCTGAGGAACCTAATGCACAGAAAGATCCTGAACTTCCTACAGATCAGGAGTCAGATCCTCAAAGCCACATAAAACAAAAACGTGCAGTGAAACCAACCTGGAAAGTCCAACAGAACTATGAGGCTGACAGGGCAGAACTGCTGCAGAACCTCAGCCACTCATGGTCTAACACTACTGAATGCATGTCAGCTCTGTCTCAACCAACTCATGAGGTATTGCACCTAGAGGGCGCTGTTAAGCAATTGAATGCTGCCTATGAGAACTACCAAAGACTGTCTGCTAAATATGCTGATCTCTTAAAGCAGTACAACACAGAAAATTCCTTAAAAGAATTACAGGAATTGAATGAGCTCAATCTTGAAAGAGACGATCTAGTAATACAAACAAGGACAAAAACAGATGTAAAAATCGCACATCTCCATGAATCCAGATCCCATCTCTCTACAGCTTCTAAGCGCTCCACACGATCTTCCAAATACTTAAGATCAACAACTCATTAAAGCCCGCGCTGATGCAGAAGCTTCTAAAATTCAGGCAGCTTTCGCCCAAGAGAAAGCAAGGATGGAAGCTGAAGCTGCACACAAGAAAGCAGAAATGGAAGCTGAGGCTGCACGGATGGAGGCTGAGGCTGCACGGATGGAGGCTGAGGCTGCACGGATGGAAGCTGAGGCTGCACGGATGAGAGCAGAAATGGAAGCTGAGGCTGCACAGAAGAAAGCAGAAATGGAAGCTGAGGCTGCACAGAAGAAAGCAGAAATGGAAGCTGAGGCCGCACAGAAGAGAGCGGAAATGGAAGCTGAGGCTGCACGGAAGAGAGCGGAAATGGAAGCTGAGGCTGCACGGAAGAGAGCAGAAATGGAAGTTTTTGAAAAACAATGTGAGCACGCCAAAGACATGGCAAGACTAAGAGTCTTAGAGCAGGCTGTAAGTGACAATGAAAGAGGTGTCAGTAGCAATCACTCTGTTACATCTTATGCATCAGTGTCATCACAGACCTCATCAAAACTCCATCAATCTGTCATAGCAGCCAAAGAACTCAACCAAGGTGTTTTCTCTACATCTACTACACCTTCTCAAGTGGCAGAAACGGGTACGGATAGAAATGACCCATCACACTATCGCACTAACCTGCATCCTCTAACCAATCCATTATATGGCTACAAACCAACACACCTTTGGACCCTACACCAGCTCCAGTGTTAAACGCCTTAGCACCATCTTATGTTTCCAAGTCACTCAACGTCAATGTACCAGCCCCTGCAACAAACTCAGTCCTGCCTGCAATTGTATATCCAAAGTCTGAAAACACAGACATGTCGCAGTTTGCCAAGTACATCCTTCGCAGAGAACTCACTAGGACGGGCCTCACCGTGTTTGATGACAAACCCGAAAATTACCGAGGCTGGAAATTCACCTTTAAGGCCACAATCAGCGAGCTAGACATCACTGCTGCAGAAGAACTGGATCTACTCATCAGATGGCTAGGTCCTCAGTCAGCTGAACGTATTAAGAGACTTAAAACAGTTTACACTTCCAATCCTGCTGCAGGTCTCGAAGCTGCTTGGGACAGACTTGAACGTAGCTTTGGCAGCTCTGAGGCCATCGAAGATGCCTTACTCAAAAGGTTGCAAGGCTTCCCAAGGATTACAGCTAAAGACAATCTAAAGCTTCAAGAACTTAGTGATCTTCTACTAGAGCTTCAACTAGATAAGGCTGACACCCGCCTACCTGGGCTTAGTTATCTTGACACCCCTCGTGGCATTAACCCTATTGTTCTTAAGCTACCATATGGCATCCAAGAAAAATGGGTTAGTCAAGGATCTACTTACAAGAAAAGGTATGGAGTTGCCTTTCCTCCCTTTTCCTACTTCTGTACCTTCATAAAGGAAATTGCGGACTCTAAGAATGACCCAAGTTTCTTTTACTGTGACTGTATCCCTCTTAGTCCACCTTCTCCAGGACTTGCAAACACGCGCATAATGCACAGAGACCGCAGGGGTCCAGTGTCAGTGAAAAGGACTGATGTTCAACCTGCGCCTGCTACGGTTCTTCCGAAGACTGGACAAAACAAGAAACTTGAGGATCCTAAATGCCAATGTCCCATACATAACAAGCCACACCCACTTAAGAAGTGCATCGGTTTCAGAAAGAAACCTCTACAGGAACGCAAGGAACTTTTAAAGGAATTTGGAGTTTGTTTCAGATGCTGTGCTTCCACAGAACACATGGCAAAAGACTGTAAGGCCACCATTAAATGCATAGAATGCAGTAGTGACAACCACATTCAAGCCCTTCATCTGTACCAACACAGCACCACTCCATCCACTGACTTTCCCCCCAGGGCAAAGCTTGGCGGGGAGAACGCTGAACAAACAGCAACCTCCACCCCAGTGTTCTCAACATGCACTGAAGTCTGTGGGGAAGGACTTTGTGGAAAATCTTGCGCTAAGATATGCTTGGTTCGTGTATACCAAAAGGGCAAACCTGAAAGAGCTGTAAGACTGTATACCATTCTTGACGACCAGAGTAACCGATCTCTCGCAAGTACAAAGTTCTTTGATCTCTTAGGCATAGCAGGAGGTGCTCTACCTTATACCCTGGGTACTTGTGCAGGCATTACAGAAGTCTGGGGTAGAAGAGCCAGTGACCTTGTAGTTACTCCTCTCAATGGCAACTTGGAAATACCCTTGCCTACTATCATTGAGTGTAATCAGATCCCAACTAACAAGGATGAGATCCCCACTCCTGAAGCTGCCTTGCACCATACTCATTTGAAGGACATAGCTGATCAAATACCAGCCTTTGAGGAAAATGCTGATATCCTGTTGCTACTCGGGAGAGACATCCTAAGGGTGCACAAGGTGCGCCATCAAATCAACGGCCCACATGATGCACCTTACGCCCAGCGCCTGGATCTAGGCTGGGTCATTATTGGCAACGCCTGTCTTAGCAATGCCAGGAAACCTCTCTCGGTTTCTTCCTTTAAAACACATGTCCTGCCCAATGGACGCACTACTTGCTTTCCAAGACAACATCACTATAGTGTGAAAGAAAGGCTGTGTGGCAAAGGTACGCCAGAGCGCATCATACTCAATGAAAAGAAAGCATTTATCTTTCGGGATGACAACATTGGTAACACAGTGTTTGAAGTAACCACAGAAGACAATGAGTTAGCAGCCACAATGGAAGACAAGGAATTCTTGAGAACCATGAGTAAAGAGTTCTATCAAGATGATTCTAACAGCTGGGTGGCGCCGCTACCATTCCGCACTCCAAGGAAGAGAATTCCAAATAATAGACAACATGCAGATTCACGGTTCATCTCTTTAGAGCGCAACCTGAACCGGAAACCGGAGATGAAGAAACATTTTGTCGACTTTATGCAGAAGGTGTTTGAGAGAGACCATGCTGAACCTGCACCCCTCTTACACAAGGAGAAGAATGCTGGTACCTTCCGTGTTTTGGTGTATACCATCCTCGTAAGCCTGACCAGATTAGAGTGGTCTTTGACTCAAGCGCTCGTCATGAAGGCGTTTCTCTCAATGACAATCTTCTCTCTGGACCCAATCTGAACAACAACCTCTTAGGAGTCCTACTCCGCTTTAGACAAGAGCCAATTGCCATTATGGCCGACATTCAACAAATGTTTCATTGTTTCATCGTCCGTGAAGATAACAGAAACTTTCTCAGGTTCCGATGGTATCGCAATAATGATGTCAACAACGAGGTCATAGACTATCGGATGAAAGTTCACGTGTTCGGCAATAGCCCTTCCCCGCAGTTGCCATTTATGGACTGAGAAAAACTGCCCAAGAAGGAGAACAGGAGTTCGGGACGGATGCACGTCAGTTTGTAGAAAGGAACTTCTACGTGGATGACGGTCTTAAGTCCCTACCTACGGAAGAAGAGGCCATTGACCTTCTCACCAGAACCCAGGACATGCTTGCCACTGCCAACCTCAGACTACACAAAATCATCTCCAACAGCAATAAGGTAATGGGAGCATTTCCTTCCGATGATCATGCTGTCAGTGCCAAGGAATTCCAACCAGAGTCTGACCTTTCCCTCACACAACGCAGCCTTGGATTGCTATGGGATGTTAAACAAGACACGTTCACATTTCAAACATCAGCCTGCGACAAGCCCTTCACAAAAGAGGAGTACTGTCCGCAGTGAACAGTATCTACGACCCCTTGGGATTCATTGCACCCTTTACTATTCAGGGTAAGATATTACTCAGACAACTCACTACAGAGAACACTGACTGGGATACCCCATTACCCAAGGAGAAACAACAAAGGTGGGAATCCTGGAAACAGTCCCTCCAGGCATTGGAACAGTTTAAGATACCACGCTCTTACACTCCTGTGTCCTTGAAGAATGCCACCAGACTAGAGATCCATGTCTTTTCTGATGCATCCATGGAAGCCATAGCTGCAGTAGCTTATCTCCGAGCCGTACACTCCAACGGTGAAATAGGAGTAGGATTCGTCATGGGCAAAACCAAGCTAACTCCAAAGCCTGCACATACCATCCCAAGGCTTGAACTCTGTGCAGCCATGTTAGCTGTTGAAATTGCTGAGCTTATAAAGCACAAAATAGACCTTGACATTGATTCCTTTGACTTTTACACAGATAGCAAAATTGTGCTAGGATACATACTTAATCAAACAAGACAGTTCCATGTGTATGTTGGCAATATGGAGCGCATCAGGAAATTCTCCACGCCAGACCAATGGCACTATGTACCCACCGACCTTAACCCTGCCGACTTAGGCAGTCGTGCAGTGCCTGCTGCTGCGTTTCTGGATACATCATGGATATCTCCACCAGTACTCTTGAATGAAGCATTCTTCTCAAGGCCTGTAGAGTCTACCTTAGGTCTTATCACAAAGACTATACCAAGTAACGATGGCAAGGTACGGAAAGCAGAAGTCAAAGTAATAAAAGAAGGTTCTGCTAGACACTACTTCAGACCCATAAACGAACTAGAACTGCTTCTGCCTAAACAGGAAGATGAACTCCGTACCCCGGCCTGACACAAAGGGAGGTAAGTAGGACTGGTGCTGTTGCTGCCTTCCCCTCTGAAGACTGACCTTCAAAGCAACTTGTTAAAGGGAGGTAAGAAGGACTTGTGCTGTTGCTGCCTTCCCCTCTGAAGATGACGCATGGAACTATATCTTTCCTACTGTTGTCTACTAATGTTTTTCTTGTCCATGCTCTTTTTTGTTGTTCTTTTTGTTGCAGGTGTTCCAGTAGGAAAAAATCTATTATCCATGGACTTGAACAAGTTATTATTGTTAAATGTTATTTGAAATCATAGATTTCGACGGGGAGTGTCATGTTACACATGCATGATTTGCCTTTTCATTATGTGTGTCCCTTCTGTCTTCCCCTAGCTTTGCTCTCTCTCTTGTCTCCTCCCTTCTTCTTCATTCTGGCTTCTACCCTCATCTCAGCTACATGCTCCTGTTAGCTGCTCACAGCATGATTTTTTGACCTATACATCTGTTCATCGGTGTATGATCTGCACAGTTTGAAATAAACTTCTTCAGGATCTACAAGGTGTCCTTTGGATCGAGTCACTGTCAGCCAATTCACCTAAGACTGCAGTTATTGCCATCTCATCACAACTGTAAGTTCAGAGATCACATTGTAGTGCTTAGACTGGGGAGGCAGAACTGACACAAAGATTTGTAACAGGGTTGATGTTCCTGGAGGGATACACCAAATAGAAAAGGATTTAGGAAAATTAGAGGAATGGTCAAAAATCTGGCAACTAAAATTTTATGTCGATAAGTGCAAGATAACGCACCTGGGGCGTAAAAACCCAAGAGCAGAATATAAAATCAGTGATACAGTACTAACCTCAGTATCTGAGGAAAGGGATTTAGGGGTCATTATATCAGACGACCTAAAGGTGGGCAGACAATGTCATAGAGCAGCAGGTAATGCCAGCAGAATGCTTGGGTGTATAGGGAGAGGCATTAACAGTAGAAAGAGGGAGGTGCTCGTGCCGCTCTACAGAGCACTAGTGAGACCTCATTTGGAGTATTGTGTGCAGTACTGGAGACCATATCTGCAGAAGGATATTCAGAGAAGAGCTACTAAACTAGTACATGGATTGCAGGACAAATCTTACCAGGAAAGGTTAAAGGAGCTTAACATGTATAGCTTGGAAGTAAGAAGAGACAGAGGGGATATGATAGAAATTTTTAAATACATAAGGGGAATCAACACGGTAAAAGAGGTGAGAATATTTAAAAGAAGAAAAACTGCTACAAGAGGACATAGTTTTAAATTAGAGGGGCAAAGGTTTAAAAGTAATATCAGGAAGAATTACTTTACTGAGAGAGTAGTGGACGCATGGAATAGCCTTCCCGCAGAAGTGGTAGCTGCAAATACAGTGAAGGAGTTTAAGCATGCATGGGATAGGCATAAGGCCATCCTTCTTATAAGATAGGGCCGGGGGCTATCCATAGTATTCAGTATATTGGGCAGACTAGATGGGCCAAATGGTTCTTATCTGCCGACACATTCTAGGTTTCTATGTTTTAATGCAGTCTTTCTCAAGCATACAAAATGGTGTCAAATGCTGGTATATATACCCATAATGCATAGCAGTGTAATTAATTACAATCAAGTGATAATGTCATAAAAATTTATAAAATACATAGAAATAATTTATAAAAAATTCATAAAAAACAGTGTCAACGCGATATATTGAATTCATATAGTTAATCGATGCCAACCTTCTGAATAGCATACAATATGATGTGCAAAAATATCCATAAAGTTGATAAGTGCTCATGATATTGATTAATAAAAAAACACCTGTGTAAACATTAGTATATTAATTGTTAATTAAACTTACACAGAGATGAGAACATGGAGCGTCCTTTCCTAGCTACTGCGCATGCTCTAAGGCAAGAAAGATCTGCGCGATGGACGTCCGCGTACTCCGGCCGTCACCAGGATCACATGAGACCATTACATGACCTGCCTAACGACCAGAGACGCTAACCACGCTAACCTTCCATAGAGACGCCTCAGAGGAAGGAGCGGGCATGCCCGAGCTCACGGCATCACATGACCAGTCACGTGTGCCATAACCCCGGTAACAGTACTGCGTCCCTACACAAAAACATCTCCCGCATAACGCCGGCCAAATCTCAGCCCAGGTACATAGCAGAGCAGCAAAAGAGGGGGTATAAAGCAAATCCAACAGGACAATTAAGGCAATATCCATAGGCCAAACGAAAGTTGTCCAATAACCACGTTATGCCAGTATTCGCCATGAAGGGTTGCGTAACAGGATAACTACTACCAGTTTAGAATACTGGTTCAACGGTAGAATATAACATGAAAAAGAAAAAGTGGGGGAAAAGATCTAATATGGGGTAGGGTCTTGCAGCTGTACCATTCCAGGTGGACATAACCGCTAGCCTATTATGTGAACCGGACATTAGGCATAATACTATGTCCAAAGTCCAGAACACAAAGTCAACCCCTAATCGGCCCCTTAATTAGAATACATGATACATTAAGAACCGCAACCTTTGGACTATGAATACTATGGCAACATAAGAAAGAGAAACATCCATTGTCGCTAATGAGCTCCAAATAATGATAGTAGATAATAAATAGGTCACCAATAAGTCCCACCGCTGTGATGGCTTTGAGAATAAATTCTAGATAAAAAACTGAAAAAAAAAAAAATCTAAAATACAATAACACCATTTGCAATCACGTAAAACTAAACCGAAATAGAGACTTATCACACAGGTATGGATATGTGTCCTCACATTACATGCCACCGAAAATCAGCGTTAAGTCTGTGTGGTCTCAATGTTTGAAGGCGGTGAATCCCCCTTAGCTCTCTCTGTTTGAGGGCTAACGAACAATCACCACCCGACGAAGGATAGGGACCTGATCCAAGATAGTAAATCTGAGATCCCTCTCACTGTGACCATTCTCAACAAAATGTTTGGGGACTGGCAGATCTTTTCTGTCTAATAGAAAACCTGTGATTGTTGAGACGTGTTTTCATGTCACAAGTGGTCTACCCAACAAAGAGGAGACCACATGGACATTGCAACACGTAAACAACAAATGAACTATCACATGTTAGGTATAGAGTTGAGCGAACACCTGGATGTTCGGGTTTGAGAAGTTCGGCCGAACTTTACGAAAATGTTCGGGTTCGGGGTCCAAACCGATCCTCAACCCGAACTTGACCCCGAACCCCATTGAAGTGAATGGGGACCCGAACTTTTGGGCACTAAAAAGGCTGTAAAATAGCCCAAGAAAGGGCTAGAGGGCTGCTAACAATGCTTGCTAGATCCAGAAGCAGTCATGAAATGGAGGATAGGAAGTTCCAGGTTAAAGGTTACTGTCTCTCTGTGTAAAAATCACCACTTCCTGTCAAGTCCTGATTTAACTAGGCAAAACAAATAACTAACTCTGACCACTAGATGGCAGCAACATCAACATAACATTGCAGTATAATCTATTACAGTACATTGCATACATGTGCTTTAACATTATGAGCAGAACACATTGCATTTTAAAATCAATCAAAAAGCTGTCTGTTATAGTCCCCTTGTGGGACTATTAAGTGGTAAAAACAAACAAAGAAAACACATTTATTCAATAAAAAAAATCTTCCCCATTGAAAAAATAAAAATCTCCCCACATATGTTTGGTATTGCCGCATCCGCAACGACATGGTTTACATAAATATTATGTAAATTATCCCCTATGGTGAACACCGCAAAAAGGAGATTTTTGTGAAACTCACCTGTAAAATCTTTTTCTCGTAGTTCCATTGGGGGACACAGACCATGAGGTATAGCTTAGAGGTATTACCAGGAGGGACACTATGCAAATAGAAGAAGCTCCTCCTCCTCGGGCTATACACCCAGGCTCCAGCAGGAGAACTTCAGGCGGTGCCAAAGCAGTAGGAGAAGGAGAACAAAAAGGTAAAGGAACCAAACAGACCGTAAACCGTGAGGTCCAACCAGAGAACAATAGAAAAAACATCCTCCCGTGCATACGCAGGAAGTGGTGGGAGCTGTGTCCCCCAATGGAACTACGAGAAAAAGATTTTACAGGTGAGTTTCACAAAAATCTCCTTTTCTCGGGCATTCCATTGGGGGACACAGACCATGGGACGTCCTAGAGCAGTCCATGGGGTGGGAGACACTCACAGCACCGCCAGGAGCCACGTCCAACGGTCAAACGGGAACCGCTGCCTGCAACACCTTGTGCCCAAGGGCCGCGTCAGTGGACGCCAGCAAATGCACTTGATAAAATTTAGTGAAGGTATGCAGGGACAACCAAGTGGCCGCCTTACACAGCTGGGACGCTGAAGCCCGATTGCGACAGGCCCAGGAGGATCCCACCGCCCTAGTGGAGTGGGCAGTGATCCGGGCCGGAGGAATCTTACCACGAACGGTACGGTAAGCCGCAGAAATGGCTGATCGTATCCAGCGCGCCACGGTGGCCTTGGAGGCCGCCAAACCCAGACGAGGACCGTCAGGAACCACAAACAGGGAATCAGAACGGCGGAAATCAGCCGTGGCCCTCAGATACACTCGAAGAGCCCGAACTACGTCCAGGGAATGGAGAGCGCGCTCTTTGGAGTTTGCCGGAGAAGGACAAAAGGAAGGTAAAACCAGGTCTTCATTAAGGTGGAAGGGCGAAACCACCTTAGGTAGAAAGGATGGGACCGGACGCAGAACCACCTTATCCTGGTGAAAAACCAGGAAAGGATCTCTGCAGGATAGCGCAGCTAGCTCCGACACTCGCCGAATAGAGGTTATGGTCACCAGAAAAACCACCTTCCAGGTAAGGAAGGAAAGAGTCACATCTCTAAGGGGCTCGAAGGGGGCCCCCTGGAGGCCGAGGAGAACCAAGTTAAGGTCCCAAGACGGCAGGGGATGGATGTACGGGGGCACCGAACGCGCCACCCCTTGAAGATAGGTCTGCACCGGATCGAGACGAGCAAGGGACCTCTGGAAGAAGACAGCCAGAGCCGAGACCTGACTCTTCAAGGAACCGAGGGAGAGACCCTTCTCAAGGCCAGACTGCAGAAATGCAAGTACCACCGGAATGGAAAAGTGTAGGGGAGGAAGCCCCGAGGACTCACAAAAGGAAAGAAAGGCCTTCCATGTGCGGTGGTAAATCCTAGAGGAAGCCGGCTTCCGCGCCTTAATCATGGTCCGCACCACTGACTCGGAGAAGCCCCGTGACTTCAGGATGATGGTTTCAGCAGCCAGGCCGTTAAACGCAGCGACCGTAAGTTCCGGTGGAAGAGAGGCCCCTGAGACAGAAGATCCTCTCTGTCCGGGAGGGGCCAAGGAGCGTCTGCGAGCATGCGCACAACGTCCGCGAACCAGGCGCGGCGGGGCCAGTCCGGGGCGATGAGAATCACCGGGATCCCCTCCAGTGCGATCCTGCGAAGAACCGTGGGTAGCAGAGGAAGGGGGGGGGGGGGAGACGTAGAGAAGGCGGAATTGTTGCCATGGAGATACCAGCGCGTCCACTCCGCAAGCTCTCGGGTCCCGCTTCCGAGCCAGGAACACTGGGACCTTGCAGTTCAACCTGGAAGCCATCAGGTCGACGTCCGGATGGCCCCACCTGCGGCAAAGGTCCTAGAAGACCTCCGGGTGCAGTGACCACTCGCCGGGATCCACCTTGGTCCGACTCAGAAAATCCGCCGACAACACCGGGACGTTGGACTCCGCCCACTGGAGGATCCGCTCCACCTCCTGCATTATGGCCCTGCTGCGGGTCCTGCCTTGATGATTGATGTAGGCCACAGCCGTGGCATTGTCCGACTGGACCCGCACAGGAACCCCTGCAAGGATCCGGGTCCAATGAGAGAGGGAGAGAAAAATTGCTCGCAGCTCCAGGATATTGATCGGAAGGCGAGATTCCTCCGCTGACCAAACCCCTTGAACCGTCTGGTTCCGGAGAACCCCGCCCCAGCCCGAAAGGCTGGCATCCGTGGTGACAATCGTCCAGACAACGGGAAGAAAGGACCGCCCGGACTCCAGAATCAGGGGGAACAGCCACCAAGACAGAGAGGTCCGAACCCGAGGGGATTGCCTCGAAGGATGCCACCATGAGGCCCAGGGTCCTCATGCACTGCCGAATGGACAGAGGCTGGGTAGACAGCAGGAGCCGAACCGCCTCCTGAATCTGGCAGGACTTTGAGTCTGGAAGGAACACCTTGGCGACTGACGTGTCCAGGAAGGAGAGCCTCTGGGATGGGAGGAGAGTCGACTTTGGCCGGTTGATCAACCAGCCGAACTGTTCCAGAGTCTGGACAGTAATTTGGACGCTGTCCACGGCTTGTGGAAAGGACGGGGCCTTTATCAGAATGTCGTCCAAGTAGGGCAAAAGAGAAATGCCCCTTGAATGAAGTAAGCCCATTAGAGGTGCCAGGATCTTGGCAAAGACCCGCAGGGCAGTAGCCAACCCAAAGGGAAGGGCGATGAACTGAAAATGACAGTCTCCGATAGCAAACCGCAGGTAGCGTTGATGCGACTCTGCTATAGGGAAGTGTTAATAGGCGTCCTGGATGTCCACTGAGGCAAGAAATTCCCCTGGAAGAAGGGAGGCAATGACCGACCGGAGGGACTCCATGCGGAACTTCCGGACCCGCAGGAACTTGTTGAGCAGCTTTAGGTCCAGGATAGGGCGCACAGACCCTTCCTTCTTGGGCACCACAAACAGGTTGGAATAAAAGCCTGTTCCCTGCTCCTCCAGGGGAACAGAGGAGATGACCCCCCGTTCCAGAAGAGAGGTGACCGCCCCAAACAGAGCCGAAGCTCGGACGGGGTCTCCCGGAACCCGACAGGGGAAAAAACGTTCCGGTGGTCTGGATTCGAACTCTATTTTGTAACCAGACGTTACAATCTCTAGAACCCAGGCGTCCTGAATGTGAGCTCTCCAGGGCACCTGAAAGGAGAGCAGACGGCCCCCCACCGAGAGAGGTGGGGGCGCCCCGTCATGCTGAGGGCTGCAGGACGTGCAGACTGAGCTCTCGGGCGCCAGGAGGGCTGAGCCTTGAAGGAAGGCTTCTTGCGGGAGTCCTGAGATCCCCCGGCCGAAGATGAGGAGAACGGCCGGACAGAGGAGAAGCGCTGAAAGGAGCGGTACCTGGGCCCAAAAGAATTCTGGCGAGCAGGGTGTCTGGACCTAGGCTGGGGCAGATGAGTACTCTTACCCCCGGTCGCAGCTGAAATGAACTCATCCAGCTGGGCCCCAAAAAGACGGGAACCATCAAAGGGAAGGTTAGCAAGGGAACGCTTGGAGGAGGCATCCGCGTCCCAGACCTTCAACCAGATCTCCCTGCGCTGGATCACCGATAGGGAGGAGATGCGGGCAAACAGAGCTGCAATGTCCATTTAGGCCTCGCAGAGGAATTTAGCTGCCTGAGACATCTGGAGGATGAAGTCCAAGGTGTCACCAGACGCATGCAGGTCCGTCAAATCTTGGTGATGACGTTGCAGCCACATAGAGAGGGCCCTAGCAACCCACGCAGATGCAAATGCCGGGCGCAGGGACGTGCCCGCCAAGGAAAAAATGGACTTGGATAAGGAATCCAAGCGCCTGTCCACAGCATCCTGTAGAGAGGAGCCGTCCGGGACTGGTAGGGCAGTATTTTTGGCCAGCCGGGCCACAGGCGGATCCACCTTAGGAGGGGAAGCCCACTGATCAACGCTAGTGGCAGGAAACGTGTACAGCGTATCCATGCGTCTAGCAGAAGTAAATTTTTGGTTTGGTCGGTCCCAGGCCTTGGACACGACCGCGGTGAACTCACTGTGGACGGGAAACACCGCTGCCTCGGATTTTTTAGGCGGGAAGAGGGCAAACTCCTGACTGGTGGGAGGAGTAAGGTCCTCTTGGAGGTTGAAGGTGTCACGGACCGCCGTAACCAACTCAGAGACCATAGCGGACAGTCTGGGAGGGGGATCCCGCTCCATGACCTCATCCAAATCTGACAATTCCCCTTCTGATTTCTGCTCCCTAGGGGAGAACCATCAGAGCGCGCCTCAAGGCGGGGGGAGCGGAGACATCAGATGAAGATTGCTGACGCTCACGCGGTCTCTTAGTGCCCGGGCGACCCTGGGAGGGTCACTAGGGGGAGTTAGAGCGGGAAGCGCCTCTGGGTTAGCGGGCGTCATACGCTCCATGAAGGCCATGGCCGCTTTGGCTACTAGGGCCAGATCCGCAGCAGCACTAGACATGGCAGATGCCCAGGCGGGTACCACCGAGTCCGCAGGGGTAGGTGGGGAACCAGGCTGGACTAACGCAATAGGGGCAACCTGGTCGGGGCCAGGGGCAGGGCATGAGGTACAGAGACCCGTGACCGAGAGAGGCAGAAGGCACGACTTACAGGACCCCAGTGGAGCCTGAGAAGAGGCCTTGGCAGATTTAGTGGGCGCCCCAGGCTTAGGCATGATTGGCACCTGGGGAAAAGAAGGAAAAAATTCTCCTACCAGACTGCGTTCAGGAAGCAAACCTGGTCAAAACTACCGCTCTGGCAAGTGCTGAGTTCGGCAGAAACTGGAAATCCAAGTGTCAGGAAGGCAGAGAGCACGAGAGAACCACGGCAAACACCTTGCTGTAGGAGCCGGAGGAAGCAGGAGTTAGGCTCCGCCCCCTAATTAATTATGCAGAGGGAAAAATGCACGCGCGTGATACAAAAGAATGCTCCTAAGATGTCTGAATTCCATCTGCCGTGCTGGGGACCCTTATTATAAGGCCCCCCAATAGATACAAGGCAACTGAGAGCCGTGGCAGGAGCTCTGTCTGCAGCCACTGTGTCTGCTCCTCCAGGCAGAGCAGCCTCTTAAGGTGGCCCCGACCTAATAAGGTGGAAGAGATTCTTAAGGTGGCACCAGACTTAAGGTGGCACCGAGAAATAGCACTGCACTGAGTGCTGCAGAACCCTTAGAGGTACCAAGTCCCTCTATTATGGGTGAGAAAAGTGCCTCATAAGTGCCTTATATGCCCCCAGCCCCCAAGTTCACCCAGTCGGCCCAGGGGGGACAAGAAGAGGGAGAAGAAGAAACACAGACTGCAGTCATACTTATCTGTTTCTGTAGTGTGGGTCTGTAGTCCGCAGGGTGGGAGATACAGTGCTCTGGATTGAGGGTGGCCGCAGGTGTCCCAATGGCTGGTGGGATGCGGTGCTACCAGGGAGCCCGGATCCTCTTTTCTTCTTTGGGGGAAAGGTGGAGGAGGCCAGGCAACGTCCAAGGACGGCGGCGGTCACTCCACGGGGTACCAGGAAAGCGCCATACTGACCTGCGTCCCCATCTGTAAGAAAAATAATAAACAGGAGTAGCAGTGTCATCCTCCTTCTACAGACACTAAGCAAAGACTGAAGTTCTCCTGCTGGAGCCTGGGGGTATAGCCCGAGGAGGAGGAGCCTTCTTCTATTTGCATAGTGTCCCTCCTGGTAATACCTCTAAGCTATACCCATGGTCTGTGTCCCCCAATGGAATGCCCGAGAAAAAAAAAGACAGAATTGCTCATTTATTCTTAGTTGCCACTAAAAATAGCAATAAAAAAGCGTCATACAAGTCGTCCTGCAAAAATCAAGCCCTCACACAACTTCATAGAAAAAAAAAAAAAAAGTTATGGGTCTTGGGATGCGGCAATACAAAAACATGTGTTTTATTGCAAAAAAGTAGTAAAACATAAAAAAAACGATATGTATTTGGCATCACTGTAATCCTTCTGACCTAGAGAATAAATATATTATGTTATTTATACCAAAAAATTAACGCCTTAAAATTTATCATGTAAAAACCCAGTGGCAGTATTGCTGTTTTTCCCATCTCACTCCCAGAAAGAGTTAATAAAAGTTAATCAGAAAGTTGTGTACCCCAAAATGGTGCCAATAAAAACTTCAATTTGTCCCGCAAAAAAAAAAGCCCTTATAAAGCTATATAGACAAAAATGTGACGATGAAAAAAGGAAGAAAAACGCTTGGTCAGTAAGGCCTAAAACAGGCTGGTTGCTAAGGGGTTAAAGGGGTTCTACAGCAATATATATTGATGACCTATGCTCAGGATAGGTCACCAATAGATCAGTAGTGGTTTGACACCTGGCACCCCCGCAGATAAGCTGTTTGAAGGGGAGGCGATGCTCCATGCGAGCTCTGCTTCCTGTTCGTTACATTGCACATCGTCTCGGAAATCTTGGCAAAGCAGAATAATGACAAGTAATCGCCCCATTCACTTGAAGTAGTGTAACTAATGGTTACTACTGTAATGTACATGAAGCAGCGCTCTCATGGAGCACTGCCTCCACTTCAATCAGCTGATCACCAGGGGTGTCGGGAGTTGGACCCCTGTCCATTTCATATTGATGACCTATCCTGAGAATAAGTCATTAATATTAAAAGCCTGGACAACCCCTTTAACCCTGTTACCCATTATGTGTGCAAAGTATCAGTTTGGTATTCAGTAACGTCATTCTTTAATTGGAATCGAAATCAAAGTCTAAATTCTGGAATTGTGATCGTAATCTTACTCTTCTGTGATTTCTCTCATGACTAACAAGATCAGATTTTTGCATAAAACATTGCTCACATTCTGAACATGAATATGGCTTCTCTCCTGTGTGTGTTCTCTCATGTCTAACAAGATCAGATTTTTGGCCAAAACATTTCCCACATTCTGAACATGAATATGCTTTCTCTCCTGTGTGACATCTCTGATGATAAACAAGATTTGATTTCCATGTAAAACATTTCCCACATTCTGAACATGAATATGGCTTATCTTCTGTGTGAGATTTCTGATGATAAACAAGATTTGATTTCCATTTGAAACATTTCCCACATTCTGAACATAAATATGGCTTCTCTCCTGTGTGACATCTCTGATGATAAACAAGATTTGATTTCCATGTAAAACATTTCCCACATTCTGAACATGAATATGGCTTCTCTCCTGTGTGACTTCTCTCATGTGTAACAAGATTTGATTTCTGTGGAAAACATTTCCCACATTCTGAACATGAATACATTGTCTGTTCTTTGTGATGTCTTCGGTCTGTAGAAAGTCCTGAGCTGTTTTTGGATTCTTTACCACAATGAAACCTTTTAATCCCTTTCTGACTTGTACTTGCGGTAACAATCTGTGATTGGTCAGGAGAAGGTTCCTCAGTATTAGGAGGATTATATGACAGATCTGTGCCGTGAAGTCCTGGATGTACATTAAGGGTAATGAGGTTTTCTCCTGAAGAGCGCTGCAGGATATCTTCATCTAGTGGTAACATGACATTTTCACATTTCTTACTGGGATTTTCTGTTAAGATAAAAATGAAAATTTGTTTTAAAGTTTTTTTTGCAAACTACAGAATAGAGAAACTTATAACGTTCCAATTAGGCTGGAGGTTGATCCAGCAGGAAGGAGAAGTGTTCATTCATTTGGAATCCATTCCTGACCCCAAAAAACTGGACTTGTGATCCCGGCCTTACAAAGCTTCTAGAACTTCCTGACAAAGTCCAGGATTCTGGTTTACACCGGGTCATGACCTTTATTACATACAGTAAATAATGACTTAACAAAACTACAAAATGTGAAAAGCCGGACCATGTCTGGAAACGGGCCCTGCTCTCTGCCAACACATTTTACCTCTCAACAGCAACTAGACATCATTTCAATAAAACAAGGAGCATCATGGTTGGAGCTGGTGGGGGGAGACATCATGGTTGGAGCTGTTGGGGGGACATCATGGTTGGAGCTGCTTTGCTGCCTCATGGTCTGGACACCCTGCAGCCATTGGGAAAACAACTGGGCAGATTTACTAATCCTGCTTAAAACGTACAGAGTAAATCTAGAGATGCTCCACATTTATCCCAGGAGCTTGGGCTGGAGGACAGATCTGCTGCACAGCTACACAAGTCTGTCTACCTCTATAGCACTTAGTGGTTGGCTCTTCTGTCACAATGGAGCATCGTAAGCCCCGCCCCTGCAGAACTTGCCTGTTGTTTCTATATGTGGTACCTTAAAATCCCCCCTTTTTGGACAGATTATAAGAGCAGCACAGATCAGTCACTGGTTATCTACGAGCAAGTTCACACATAGCAGATCAGCTGCAGACATTTCTATGACTGTCCCGCTACCCTGAATGTGGCTTGTAATAATACATGCACCTGCTGCAGAAACAACCCGATACATGGAAATCTCTACAATAAATGTGCCGTGTGTGAACACAGTCTAATGCAGCTAGAACATCCTGGGACCTGCAATTATTGCTAGAAGTCACAGGTTCAGTCTGAAGGGGATGAGAAGAGAATCGCTTAAGTGATGGACGACATGATCACATTTAGCAATTTAAAGCCGATGCAATGACGGCTCTTACCCTGTGATATAAGAGGCTGGTGCTCCTCCATTACATGTCACTGCACACACGTGTATACACTGCACATGACGGCTCTTACCCTGTGATATAAGAGGCTGGTGCTCCTCCATTACATGTCACTGCACACACGTGTATACACTGCACATGACGGCTCTTACCCTGTGATATAAGAGGCTGGTGCTCCTCCATTACATGTCACTGCACACACGTGTATACACTGCACATGACGGCTCTTACCCTGTGATATAAGAGGCTGGTGCTCCTCCATTACATGTCACTGCACACACGTGTATACACTGCACATGACGGCTCTTACCCTGTGATATAAGAGGCTGGTGCTCCTCCATTACATGTCACTGCACACACGTGTATACACTGCACATGACGGCTCTTACCCTGTGATATAAGAGGCTGGTGCTCCTCCATTACATGTCACTGCACACACGTGTATACACTGCACATGACGGCTCTTACCCTGTGATATAAGAGGCTGGTGCTCCTCCATTACATGTCACTGCACACACGTGTATACACTGCACATGACGGCTCTTACCCTGTGATATAAGAGGCTGGTGCTCCTCCATTACATGTCACTGCACACACGTGTATACACTGCACATGACGGCTCTTACCCTGTGATATAAGAGGCTGGTGCTCCTCCATTACATGTCACTGCACACACGTGTATACACTGCACATGACGGCTCTTACCCTGTGATATAAGAGGCTGGTGCTCCTCCATTACATGTCACTGCACACACGTGTATACACTGCACATGACGGCTCTTACCCTGTGATATAAGAGGCTGGTGCTCCTCCATTACATGTCACTGCACACACGTGTATACACTGCACATGACGGCTCTTACCCTGTGATATAAGAGGCTGGTGCTCCTCCATTACATGTCACTGCACACACGTGTATACACTGCACATGACGGCTCTTACCTTGTGATATAAGAGGCTGGTGCTCCTCCATTACATGTCACTGCACACACGTGTATACACTGCACATGACGGCTCTTACCTTGTGATATAAGAGGCTGGTGCTCCTCCATTACATGTCACTGCACACACGTGTATACACTGCACATGACGGCTCTTACCCTGTGATATAAGAGGCTGGTGCTCCTCCATTACATGTCACTGCACACACGTGTATACACTGCACATGACGGCTCTACCCTGTGATATAAGAGGCTGGTGCTCCTCCATTACATGTCACTGCACACACGTGTATACACTGCACATGACGGCTCTTACCTTGTGATATAAGAGGCTGGTGCTCCTCCATTACATGTCACTGCACACACGTGTATACACTGCACATGACGGCTCTTACCCTGTGATATAAGAGGCTGGTGCTCCTCCATTACATGTCACTGCACACACGTGTATACACTGCACATGACGGCTCTTACCCTGTGATATAAGAGGCTGGTGCTCCTCCATTACATGTCACTGCACACACGTGTATACACTGCACATGACGGCTCTTACCCTGTGATATAAGAGGCTGGTGCTCCTCCATTACATGTCACTGCACACACGTGTATACACTGCACATGACGGGTCTTACCCTGTGATATAAGAGGCTGGTGTTTCTCCATTACATGTCACTGCACACACGTGTATACACTGCACATGACGGCTCTTAACCTGTGATATAAGAGGCTGTTGTTCCTCCATTACATGTCACTGCACACACGTGTATACACTGCACAATGGCTCTTACCCTGTGATATAAGAGGCTGGTGCTCCTCAATTACATGTCACTGCACACACGTGTATACACTGCACATGACGGCTCTAACCTTGTGATATAAGAGGCTGGTGCTCCTCCATTACATGTCACTGCAAACACGTGTATACACTGCACATGACGGATCTTACCTTGTGATATAAGAGGCTGGTGCTCCTCCATTACATGTCACTGCACACATGTGTATACACTGCACATGACGGCTCTTACCTCTGTGATATAAGAGGCTGGGGCTCCTCCATTACATGTCACTGCAAACACGTGTATACACTGCACATGACGGCTCTTACCCTGTGATATAAGAGGCTGGTGCTCCTCCATTACATGTCACTGCACACACGTGTATACACTGCACATGACGGGTCTTACCTTGTGATATAAGAGGCTGGTGCTCCTCCATTACATGTCACTGCAAACACGTGTATACACTGCACATGATGGCTCTTACCTTGTGATATAAGAGGCTGGTGCTCCTCCATTACATATCACTGCACACATGTGTATACACTGCACATGACGGGTCTTACCTTGTGATATAAGAGGCTGGTGCTCCTCCATTACATGTCACTGCACACACGTGTACACACTGCACATGACGGCTCTTACCCTGTGATATAAGAGGCTGGTGCTCCTCCATTACATATCACTGCACACACGTGTATACACTGCACATGATGGCTCTTACCTTGTGATATAAGAGGCTGGTGCTCCTCCATTACATGTCACTGCACACACGTGTATACACTGCACATGATGGCTCTTACTTTGTGATATAAGAGGCTGGTGCTCCTCCATTACATGTCACTGTACACACGTGTATACACTGCACATGACGGCTCTTACCCTGTGATATAAGAGGCTGGTGCTCCTCCATTACATGTCACTGCTGTGGGGAATTGCTCTGGTAGACAGGCTTGCGGACGCAGTATAGAGGCAAGGTATACAGTTCTCTGGGTAAAGCAGAAGTGTTTTATTCACACTCGGCAAAACAGAAACAGTCTTTAGTGCTTGTTCACACAAGGCAAAACAGAAACAGTCTTTAGTGCTTGTTCACACAAGGCAAAACACACGGCAAAAACATCAGTCCCACAGCAAGGTCACCTGAGTGGTCGGTGTTAGTTCACACCTGGCAGTTAGCTCGGCCACGCAAAGTTTCCACCAGCGGCTTCCAGGATAATCACCTCCCACCTGCTGAGGTGGCTGCCTTTTTAAAGGCCCGGAAAGTCCGGCCTGGACCGTGGGGAATAGTCTCCCACCCAGCACTTGACTATTCCCAATAAGAGCCGGCCCGGATCGGCTTTGTAGCCATACTAAATATCAATGTGTCAAGCAGCACTAGCTGCTACTGACACACAAAAAATCCGGCTCTTATCTCACCGAGGCCAGGAACCTCGGTGACACGTACCTTCCGTCGACGACGGAACCTTGCGCCCTCTTACACTGCACACACGTGTATACACTGCACATGACGGGTCTTACCCTGTGATATAAGAGGCTGGTGTTTCTCCATTACATGTCACTGCACACACGTGTATACACTGCACATGACGGCTCTAACCCTGTGATATAAGAGGCTGGTGCTCCTCCATTACATATAACTGCACACACGTGTATACACTGCACATGATGGCTCTTACCTTGTGATATAAGAGGCTGGTGCTCCTCCATTACATGTCACTGCACACACGTGTATACACTGCACATGACGGCTCTTACCCTGTGATATAAGAGGCTGGTGCTCCTCCATTACATGTCACTGCACACACGTGTATACACTGCACATGACGGCTCTTACCCTGTGATATAAGAGGCTGGTGCTCCTCCATTACATGTCACTGCACACACGTGTATACACTGCACATGACGGCTCTTACCATGTGATATAAGAGGCTGGTGTTTTTCCATTACATGTCACTGCACACACGTGTATACACTGCACATGACGGCTCTTACCTTGTGATATAAGAGGCTGGTGCTCCTCCATTACATGTCACTGCACACACGTGTATACACTGCACATGACGGCTCTTACCCTGTGATATAAGAGGCTGGTGCTCCTCCATTACATGTCACTGCTCACACGTGTATACACTGCACATGACAGGTCTTACCTTGTGATATAAGAGGCTGGTGCTCCTCCATTGCATGTCACTGCACACACGTGTATACACTGCACATGACGGCTCTTACCCAGTAATATAAGAGGCTGGTGCTCCTCCATTACATGTCACTGCACACACGTGTATACACTGCACATGACGGCTCTTACCCTGTGACATAAGAGGCTGGTGCTCCTCCATTACATGTCACTGCACACACGTGTATACACTGCACATGACAGGTCTTACCTTGTGATATAAGAGGCTGGTGCTCCTCCATTACATGTCACTGCACACACGTGTATACACTGCACATGACGGCTCTTACCCTGTGATATAAGAGGCTGGTGCTCCTCCATTACATGTCACTGCACACACGTGTATACACTGCACATGACGGCTCTTACCCTGTGATATAAGAGGCTAGTGCTCCTCCATTACATGTCACTGCACACACGTGTATACACTGCACATGACGGGTCTTACCCTGTGATATAAGAGGCTGGTGCTCCTCCATTACATGTCACTGCACACGTGTATACACTGCACATGGCGGGTCTTACCCTGTGATATAAGAGGCCGGTGCTCCTCCATTACATGTCACTGCACACACGTGTATACACTGCACAACGGCTCTTACCTCTGTGATATAAGAGGCTGGTGCTCCTCCATTACATGTCACTGCACACACGTGTACACACTGCACATGACGGCTCTTACCTTGTGATATAAGAGGCTGGTGCTCCTCCATTACATGTCACTGCACACACGTGTATACACTGCACATGACGGCTCTTACCTTGTGATATAAGAGGCTGGTGCTCCTCCATTACATGTCACTGCACACATGTGTATACACTGCACATGACGGCTCTTACCCTGTGATATAAGAGGCTGGTGTTCTTCCATTACATGTCACTGCACACACGTGTATACACTGCACATGACGGCTCTTACCCTGTGATATAAGAGGCTGGTGCTCCTCCATTACATGTCACTGCACACACGTGTATACACTGCACATGACGGGTCTTACCTTGTGATATAAGAGGCTGGTGCTCCTCCATTACATGTCACTGCACACACGTGTATACACTGCACATGACAGCTCTTACCCTGTGATATAAGAGGCTGGTGCTCCTCCTTTACATGTCACTGCACACACGTGTATACACTGCACATGACAGGTCTTACTTTGTGATATAAGAGGCTGGTGCCCCTCCATTACATGTCACTGCACACACGCATACACTGCACATGACGCGCTCTTACCCTGTGATATAAGAGGCTGGTGTTCCTCCATTACATGTCACTGCACACACGTGTATACACCTCGCACATGACGGTCTTACCCTGTGATATAAGAGGCTGGTGCTCCTCCATTACATGTCACTGCACACACGTGTATACACTGCACATGGCGGGTCTTACCCTGTGATATAAGAGGCCGGTGCTCTCCATTACATGTCACTGCACACACGTGTATACACTGCACAACGTGCTCTTACCCTGTGATATAAGAGGCTGGTGCCCCTCCATTACATGTCACTGCACACACGTGTACATACTGCACATGACGGCTTTACCTTGTGATATAAGAGGCTGGTGCTCCTCCATTACATGTCACTGCACACACGTGTATACACTGCACATGACGGCTCTTTACCTCTGTGATATAAGAGGCTGGTGTCCTCCATTACATGTCACTGCACACATGTGTATACACTGCACATGACGGCTCTACCTTGGTGATATAAGAGGCTGGGGCCTCTCCATTACATGTCACTCGCAAACACGTGTATACACTGCACAGAGGCTCTCACCCTGTGATATAAGAGGCTGGTGCTCCTCCATTACATGTCACTGCACACATGTATACACTGCACATGACGGGTCTTACTCAGATATAAGAGGCTGGTGCTCCTCCATTACATGTCACTGCACACACGTGTATACACTGCACATGATGGCTCTTACCCTGTGATAAAAGAGTCTGGTGCTCCTCCATTACATGTCACTACACACATGTGTATACACTGCACATGACAGCTCTTACCTTGTGATATAAGAGGCTGGTGCTCCTCCATTACATGTCACTACACACACGTGTATACACTGCACATGACAGGTCTTACCTTGTGATATAAGAGGCTGGTGCCCCTCCATTACATGTCAATGCACATACGTGTACACACTGCACATGACGGCTCTTACCTTGTGATATAAGAGGCTGTTGCTCCTCCATTACATGTCACTGCACACACGTATACACACTGCACATGACGGCTCTTACCTTGTGATATAAGAGGCTGG
>JAKVIS010001480.1:0-33681 GCA_033119425.1 Bufotes viridis
GCTCTGCAGAATACATGCAGATATGTGAAGTTTGATTCCTTGTGTCACTAATTGTTCTGGCAACCCAAGTACTGCATGAAGTGAATGGGGAGTTGTCCAGTAATTTATACGATGTGAATTATAACGTGGCTGAGCTACAAACATAATGTAACTTGAAAAGCCCAGACACTACATGATAAAGAAACTCTATGTACCTCAAATGCCTGTCTTGACTGAAATCAGATGTTTGGGATCTGTCCACAGTGTCTGTTGAAATCCGAGATGAAGCAGCGGTGGCGGCGGCAGGGGGGTGAATTTGTGGGAACATCATAGTGTTATTATAGAGGGGCATCACAATGTTGCCATGAGTCTGTAACACGGCTGCCTGCTGCGCCTGGTTTCCTCTCATCATCCGCTGGTGCCTCTGTATCTGCTGCTGGTGCTGTTGCTTCTGCAGCTGCTGTTGGTGATGCTGCTGTAGCTGGTGCATTTGCTGCTGGTGCTGCAGTTGCTGTTGTGCTTGTTGCACTTGCTGATGCTGGTGTTGCGCCGCCTGTTGGTGTAATTTCTGACTCTGGTGCTGTGGTGCCTGCTGTATCTGCTGATGCTGTGGCACTGGTTGATGCTGGTGTTGGGGTACCTGTGGTTGTATTTGCTGCGTGTGCTGTTGTTGCTGAGTTTGCTGGTGAGCTGCATTCTGTGATTTATGAAAAAGAAAAATGGACAGCAGTTAATGAGGCTAAAAGCAGCATTGTATCCATTCCTGGTTTATTTTATTGCAGTATTAAAGGTCAGAATTGTACCTATGACCTGTTACATGTGCGCTTGGCAGCTGAAGACGTCTGTGTTAGTCCCATATTCACTTGTGCCCGCATTGCTGAGAAAAGTGAACCTTTCATATATGCAAATGAGCCTCTAGGAACAACAGGGGCATTGCTGTTACACCCTGCTCTCTCTGCAACTGCTGCGCCCTCTGCTCTTTGATTGACAAGGTCAAGCCTGATGACATCACTACCTGAACCTGTCTATTAAAGTGCAGAGGGTGCGGCAGTTGCAGAGAATGGAGCCTCTAGGAGTAAAGGTAACGCCCCCCGTTGCTCCTAGAGGCTCATTTGCATATATGAAAGCTTCATTTTTCTCAGCAATGCGGGCACATATGAGCATGGGACCAACACAGATGTCTTCATCTGCAAAGCACACATGTAACAGGTTAGTCAGTTTAAAAGGCATCTGTCGGCAGATTTCTACATATGAAATACATGACTGTGCAGAGTTGAGTACATTTTCCCATCATAAATAAAGTTTTTGGACAATTTCCAAAGACGATGAAGCAATGAAAGATCACTTACCTGATTTGATGTAACATACTGATGAGCGGAGGTTATCTGAGATCCACAAAAACGCTTGGAACTCATCATCGACTGAGACTTCTTCCCCATTTCCAGGCCTTGCCTAGCCACTACTCCGGACTGGCGTGACACCCTCCTGGAATCAGGCTGTTGTACATTATTAAATCCCATTGGGATTGGTTGCTGCATAAACATCTTCACAAAAAGACAAAAAAATGATGTTCATCTACCCACGTAACCATTCATACCTCATGCTAGCACTCTAAAAGATGGATATTTCATTTAGCCTGCTTACTGGTCACTGCTGCCATGGGGATATATGTAGGTTAACTCACTGGCATCCTGCAAATGACTTCTACATGACACTACATCAAGGTGGCAGACACTGTGGTATTGCCGCAAGCCCTGGAGGAGCGCTGCGGAGCATGGGAGTGGTAGTGGTTGCAATAATCATTCAGAGTGGCAATCCTCACACCAATGCTCCCTAGGGATGGGCAGTGTTTGGGGAGAATGGCAAAGATGGAAAAAAAAAAAAGTTACAAACACGCAGTTCCAGTATTCTGGTTATATGAAGTCATCCCCTATTGCCGGAAAAGTGGATAACTATTAGATCGTTGGGGGTCCTATCGCTGGGACCCCCAGAAATCATGAGAACGGGGGCCCAGTGCCCTGTGGAGCCCGCCAAAATGAAGAGAGCGACTAATTTGCTCTGTTCATTTCGGGGGGGGGGGGGGTGGTTTCCATGGGGTACTTGGGGTACTGCACCCCCGTTCTCCTAATCAGTTGGGATAGTGGATAACGTCATATAACTGGAATGCCCCTTTAATAAAATGAAATATGAAAGACCTTATGTTTGATACCTGCAAGTTGGAGTCCTGCACTAGCTGCAGCTGTTCCTTTAAGACATCCAGTTCTTGCTGCTGCGTTTTGATGTCTGCTTGTAATATCCGCGTCCTCTCCTCCAGTTGTTCCTTCAGTTGGGTCACCATTCCTAGGTGACTGGGGTAATGACACACCGGCTACAGAACATAATAAAAAGTGTCACAGAGTAGATACAAAATACCAGTCACTAAATGCATACATATCGGATTCCCAGAAACGAAGTGGATAATTGTAACAGAACATATTATGAGCATCACGTTGTACTATGGATAATATAATTAGTGATGTTTTATTGTGGTAGTGAATATACTAAAAGCCAGGAGCTAGTTCCTCATTGAGAGCCATGGCGTTTTATACTTACCATGATAGCTTGCTGGGGTGCAATAGTCGGCTGGGCAACATGATGTTGAGGTATATGTTCAGCTGGAGGCTGAGGGGTTACTACCTGCTAGAGAAGACGTTATAAACATTATCATAGTACGAAGAATAGGTAAGTGATTTGCAATAACTCTAGTCCCGTAGGTACCTACCTGGTTTGCATTGGCTGCCATTCTTATTTGGGGCATGTCTTGCTGGCTCAAGGTCATCGAGTGTCTAGAAGGAGTACTGGCTTCTGTATGTCTCATAGAGGATGTCGCTAAAACACATGATAAAATAACACTACGTAAGGAACACTACATAGTCTACATCCAGTTCTTGATAATGGTCTGCATGTAGGGAATACGTGATGACTATAGCCACGTGACATCAGGGACCGCAGAAATGCACATACGTAATATTGGGTCACAGAAGTATATAGAAGAGAGAGGACAGATGGAGCGCTCGTTATGGTGTCTGCTTTGACAACCCAGGTCAGAAAGGCCCGGTGTTCGCCACTTTCAGACTCGTCTCATGATCATTGGGTCAGTTCCTCCTTTTTGCTAATTATGCCCATCTTCTGGAAAGCGGAGTCCTGCACAGGTTCTCAACAACCAAGAATAAAGGCAAAGAGACCAAATAGAGTTGGTCCGTACCTCTAAGGCGGCCACATGAGCGGCCTCTGTGGTATGTACACTGCTTGTGTTTGATGCAAAATACCCTCAAATTTATCGATGGAACAGATGGATTCTTCTGTTTGCATTACAACATCAAGAGCAGCACTGCCAATGTCAGCAGGATATCCCAGCAATATGATGTGTAGAGGTTAAAGGGCGTCTGTCAGCAGATTTGTCCCTATGACACTGGCTGACCTGTTACATGTGCGCTTGGCAGCTGAAGTCATCTGTGTTGGTCCCATGTTCACATGTGCCCCCATTGCTGAGAAAAATGATGTTTTAATATATGCAAATGAGCCTCTAGGAGCAACGGGGACGTTACCATTACACCTAGAGGCTCAGCTTTCTCTGCAACTGCCGCGTCCTCTGCACTTTGATTGACAGGGCCAGTAGTGATCCCCTTCGGGGGGCAATTTTCAGAGCAGCTCGATCTGTAGCCCTTATCTGAACTTTCCTGACAGCTCATAAACCAGGCATCCTCAAACTGTGGCCCTCCAGCTGCAAAACTACAACTCCCAGCAAGCTCCGAACAGCCTACAGGTATCAGCCTACAGCAGGGCATTGTGGGAGTTGTAGTTTTACAACAGCTGGAGGGCCGCAGTTTGAGGATGCCTGTCATAAACACTTATTATAGCTACATATGTATCTGTTTGATAAGAACTTAGCTTAAATGAGTGTTTCTGAGCTGTCAGAAGTTTAGAAATAAGGGCTACAGAACAAGCCGACAAAGCAGCTCTCTGACAGATTCATTGTGAAGCAATAGTCTGTAGGAAAACTGAAATTAGAGGAAAAACTGTTGAACATCTTTAGTAAAGACCAATCTTTAGCCCAAAATAAGTAGAATACAATGATAAAAAATGCCCAAATGTTGTCCATAGCCTTTGAGATCCCCAGAAATCTGGTAAACATGAGTCTGGCATGTTGCACTTTCTTTGTTCCCAGTATAACCGTTGCTGGGAGTGTCTGGTTCAGGTTATTTCCAGTTCCTTACTAAAATAACCAATTGGTGGATCTAAGCATACATGTTCATAGAGCAGGTAGGGTGTTCATCCAATCGCTATCATATTTATGCTTGCCAGCATGAGCATCGGAAGAAAGAGCCACTGGTCAGGTTTATTAATACTACTATAGGAATTAGTTTGGCGCTGTGTCAGCACTCATTCCTATATTGTGCAGTAACATAAAAAACAGATGGACAAATTATAAGCCAACGGGAAATAAAGGTCCAAAATATCAATCAAGTATTCTGTAAAAACCGAGCTGTCAGTGTGCAGAAAGCTTCATAATGGAAGCCACAGTGATGTGCCAGATCAGTTGTACAATGGATCCCAATGACACTTGGCAAACCCCATTGATTCATTACAGGGTTTTGTTGTAGTCGAAATTACTTGATAACAAGAACAGCCGCTAATTTGACAATAAAAAGTGGCAGAACTGGCAATGGAGCTCCTGATGTAGAAGCGAACAGAGCTTTAGACAGATATAATCATCTACAGTAAATATAAATATAAAATAGTATAAAAAAGTGTTTAATAAATACGTAAAAATAAACAAACAAGAAGCGTTTGATATAATAAAAGAGCATACGTACAGGCAGAGTCTGAAAGGGCCGTGTGAGACGATCTGCGGGAGCTATGTGACGAGACAGACACCCCTTCCCTGCTCGGCTCCTGGTTATTTGTACATTGCCTAATATCTAGATAGGTGTTTTGCATCTGGATTTGAAAGAGAAGACAACATTGTTATCAGTTTAATGCAGATGAAGAGTACAAGTGAGGAGTACATCGGGCGGAGACCCGCCTCACCCCAGGACCAGGAAGTGGAGATCATTGGGGATTAGTGCAGCATCAGGGGATCGGGAGGGTGAGTATTAATTATTTTTTCTTTTTAAGGCTACCCTCTGGTTAAAAAAAAAATAAAGAAACTGGAGAAGGAACAGAACACTTACTTGATGCCCTCCTTTTCATCTTTTTAGCTGCAGTTTCATCAGTTCCCAGGCTTCTCTTCTGCTACCAAGATGGCACTAACGCTTCACAGACTACCCTATTCATACTCTACATTTGGTAGCCTAGGACACTTCCTGTTGCCCTTGGATCAGCCGGCGCTGCTAATGTAAGCAGGGCTGGCCAATCCGAGAGCAGTGCTGGACAAGCAGGAAGTGACTTGGACCACTGCACAGTGTGGTGTGACCATCGGGGGCGACAGAAGTGGAGCCCAAGAATCGGTGATTCTGTAAAGGAGGTCACGAGGTGAGTGTTCTGTTCGTTTCCCAGTTTATATGATTTTTTTCTTGAACTGGAATCCATCTAAATCATAAAAATGATAAAGCAAAAGGAAATAATATTAAAACTGCTTTGTAAAACGGGGAAGGGGGGGAGGTGACCTAAAGAGTAATTCCAGGTAGGTCACTGCCCTAAAAAAGGTTATTTTTAAATTGAAATAGACCTTAACTACAACTCTCAACATGTACACTTGCTTGTCTGTTCTCACAACTCCCACATTAGTAAACAGAGCATGCTGGGAGTTGTAGTTTCACAACAGATGGAGTGCTGGAGTTTGCTAACCCCTGCCCTAGGTGATATACTTCTCTCAGAAATGTCTGCAGCGAATTACTCTTCTTTACCAACTGAAGACACATAAGATGTTGGCCAAGTTGAGGGTGCTCGTGTATGGGGAAGTCAGGGGAATAACTGTCAGCCCAGCCAGAGTTTGACAGACAGCTATGTCTGCATAGTGAACACTGTGGAATAATTGGCTCCTCCGAGCACATTATCACAGATGTGTCCTGTTACATTGTAGGAAGAGGGTATGCAAAGAGCTCTTGACAAGCTCTGCCTCTAAAGCCACCATATGTAAGGTAGCTATCCTATAAGTAAATGTTTGACCTTTCAAACAGGCCTTGAGACATGACTTGGAAAATTATTAAGCCAATTATTATGCAAGTTATGTCTCAAGGCCTGTCTAAAAGGTCGAACATTGACTTATAGGATAGCTACCTTACATATGGTGGCATTAGTTGCAGAGCTTTTTAAGAGCTCATTTGCATCCCTTTCTTCCCAGAAGAGGAGCGTTGCCTGGCCTGTAAGACGCCTCATTCTGTTTAGGCGCTCTCCATAAGGAGATATAGTATCCCCCGAATTCTGTTACATTGTAGACACAGTTCATGGAATTTCTCATCCCATAAAAGCACAGCAGGTGTTTAAAACTAAACACTCACAAGACCCAGAGGACTAAAATCATGTATGCTAGTCATACCTTCAACGATGGGTCTGCAATTTCCAGAGCGGACTCCTCCAGACCCAAGTCTCTTCTTCTCTCTGCCCGGACTTCAGCATAGCTGTAAAATAGCGCATTATTGTTATAATATGCAAAAAATATGTATCAGAAGTGATGCAACCGACTCTATTAATGTGCATAACATGGACCCAGGTTATAACGTATATATACAGGGAGGGAGAGAAGAAACAGAATGGATTCAGCGGTAGAACAGACTGTGCATCCAATAGCATTGTACTCATGTGAGCAGCAGGATTTCCAAGCATGTTACTGCCCAAAGCGATGACATCTATACAGATATTATAGTATTTTGACTTGATTTAATGCAGGAATAATAACTAACGATATTACTTGTAAATGACCATTAGAGAGAGCTATATAGCCGGATTTAAAGGGAATCGGTCACCAGCTACCTCTTTATCCAAGACATAGCTGTGGTTCACCTGACTAAAACACTGAATGAATGGTGGACTGGCTCCAGCTTCTCCCCATTCACTTCTAAGAAATCATGGAGGTAATTCAGGCTGCTTTCTAAATAACAACACACAGGCGCAGCCTTCTCTCCGTTTATTCTCAGCTAGGGTGCTGTACAGACCTCTGTTCTAGATATAGATGTGGGTCTCAGGGGTACCCTGCATCTATCAGACATTTATGGCATATCCTGTTTTATATGTCATAAAAATCTAAGCTAGGAATACCCCTTTAAAAGCTTCTGCTTCCAGAAAGTGCAGCAAATACCTCCAGCCATCACTAGAGGGAGCTCACTATGTAGAGATTTTTACAGCTCCCATTGAGTTCAATAACAACTGTATAAATCCATCCGCACTGAGCTCCCCCTAGTGGCAAGGGATTTGGAGCTTTATGTGTGATAAAATGACCTCTTAATTAGGGTGGATGTTGATTTTTATTAAAAAATAGTACATTTGGTAGTGCTCTTAATGGAAGCTAGGTCCCCTTTCTGAGCTTTCTGGGTGTCCCTGGTCAAACGAGAAATTTTCATCTTCAGAAATCATATTAGACAGAATACAAGGCTGAACAGCTGCTAGGTTTTGGCACAGCTTCAGTATTAGGTCCTTCAGTCATCTATCAACAATGAGAATTCTTACCTAACAACAGTGTGTGTGCAAACAATGAACTCGGGTTTGGAATTCCACTGATGGTAGGTGATGTAGTAGTGCGTCTGCAGCCAGATCCACTGTTGGCCTTTGGTTAGAAATCTGTAGTAACAGGACTTTCCCTTCCCGTACTGCATCACTAATAGCCAATACATGGAAAACAAAATAATCAGGGACAGACATGTAAAGTATAGTGAAGCCAAGAGAATCATCGTAAAACACTTGTTCATGATTATGTGACGAGACATACCCTTCCCTCGGCTCCCAAGTTATTTGTACATTGCCTAATATCTAGATAGGTGTTTTGCATCTGGATTTGAAAGAGAAGACAACATTGTTATCAGTTTAATGCAGATGAAGAGTACAAGTGAGGAGTACATCGGGCGGAGACCCGCCTCACCCCAGGACCAGGAAGTGGAGATCATTGGGGATTAGTGCAGCATCAGGGGATCGGGAGGGTGAGTATTAATTATTTTTTCTTTTTAAGGCTACCCTCTGGTTAAAAAAAAATAAAGAAACTGGAGAAGGAACAGAACACTTACTTGATGCCCTCCTTTTCATCTTTTTAGCTGCAGTTTCATCAGTTCCCAGGCTTCTCTTCTGCTACCAAGATGGCACTAACGCTTCACAGACTACCCTATTCATACTCTACATTTGGTAGCCTAGGACACTTCCTGTTGCCCTTGGATCAGCCGGCGCTGCTAATGTAAGCAGGGCTGGCCAATCCGAGAGCAGTGCTGGACAAGCAGGAAGTGACTTGGACCACTGCACAGTGTGGTGTGACCATCGGGGCGACAGAAGTGGAGCCCAAGAATCGGTGATTCTGTAAAGGAGGTCACGAGGTGAGTGTTCTGTTCAGTTTCCCAGTTTATATGATTTTTTTCTTGAACTGGAATCCATCTAAATCATAAAAATGATAAAGCAAAGGAAATAATATTAAAACTGCTTTGTAAAACGGGGAAGGGGGGGAGGTGACCTAAAGAGTAATTCCAGGTAGGTCACTGCCCTAAAAAAGGGTTATTTTTAAATTGAAATAGACCTTAACTACAACTCTCAACATGTACACTTGCTTGTCTGTTCTCACAACTCCCACATTAGTAAACAGAGCATGCTGGGAGTTGTAGTTTCACAACAGATGGAGTGCTGGAGTTTGCTAACCCCTGCCCTAGGTGATATACTTCTCTCAGAAATGTCTGCAGCGAATTACTCTTCTTTACCAACTGAAGACACATAAGATGTTGGCCAAGTTGAGGGTGCTCGTGTATGGGGAAGTCAGGGAATAACTGTCAGCCCAGCCAGAGTTTGACAGACAGCTATGTCTGCATAGTGAACACTGTGGAATAATTGGCTCCTCCGAGCACATTATCACAGATGTGTCCTGTTACATTGTAGGAAGAGGGTATGCAAAGAGCTCTTGACAAGCTCTGCCTCTAAAGCCACCATATGTAAGGTAGCTATCCTATAAGTAAATGTTTGACCTTTCAAACAGGCCTTGAGACATGACTTGGAAAATTATTAAGCCAATTATTATGCAAGTTATGTCTCAAGGCCTGTCTAAAAGGTCGAACATTGACTTATAGGATAGCTACCTTACATATGGTGGCATTAGTGGCAGAGCTTTTTAAGAGCTCATTTGCATCCCTTTCTTCCCAGAAGAGGAGCGTTGCCTGGCCTGTAAGACGCCTCATTCTGTTTAGGCGCTCTCCATAAGGAGATATAGTATCCCCCGAATTCTGTTACATTGTAGACACAGTTCATGGGATTTCTCATCCCATAAAAGCACAGCAGGTGTTTAAAACTAAACACTCACAAGACCCAGAGGACTAAAATCATGTATGCTAGTCATACCTTTAACGATGGGTCTGCAATTTCCAGAGTGGACTCCTCCAGACCCAGGTCTCTTCTTCTCTCTGCCCGGACTTCAGCATAGCTGTAAAATAGTGCATTATTGTTATAATATGCAAAAAATATGTATGAGAAGTGATGCAACCGACTCTATTAATGTGCATAACATGGACCCAGGTTATAACGTATATATACAGGGAGGGAGAGAAGAAACAGAATGGATTCAGCGGTAGAACAGACCGTGCATCCAATAGCATTGTACTCATATAAGCAGCAGGATTTCCAAGCATGTTACTGCCCAAAGCGATGACATCTATGCAGATATTATTGTATTTTGACTTGATTTAATGCAGGAATAATAACTTGTAAATGACCATTAGAGAGAGCTATATAGCCGGATTTAAAGGGAATCGGTCGCCAGCTACCTCTTTATCCAAGACATAGCTGTGGTTCACCTGACTAAAACACTGAATGAATGGTGGACTGGCTCCAGCTTCTCCCCATTCACTTCTAAGAAATCATGGAGGTAATTCAGCCTGCTTTCTAAATAACAACACTCTCTCCATTTATTCTCAGCTTGGGTGCTGTACGGACCTCTGTTCTAGATATAGATGTGGGTCTCAGGGGTACCCTGCATCTATCAGACATTTATGGCATATCCTGTTTTATATGTCATAAAAATCTAAGATAGGAATACCCCTTTAAAAGCTTCTGCTTCCAGAAAGTGCCATCACTAGAGGGAGCTCACTATGTAGAGATTTTTACAGCTCCCATTGAGTTCAATAACAACTCTATAAATCCATCCGCACTGAGCTCCCCCTAGTGGCAAGGGATTTGGAGCTTTATGTGTGATAAAATGACCTCTTAATTAGGGTGGATGTTTATTTTTATTAAAAAATAGTACATTTGTTAGTGCTCTTAATGGAAGCTATGTCCCCTTTCTGAGCTTTCTGGGTGTCCCTGGTCAAACGAGAAATTTTCATCTTCAGAAATCATATTAGACAGAATACAAGGCTGAACAGCTGCTAGGTTTTGGCACAGCTTCAGTATTAGGTCCTTCAGTCATCTATCAGCTTTGAGAATTCTTACCTAACAACAGTGTGTGTGCAAACAATGAACTCGGGTTTGGAATTCCACTGATGGTAGGTGATGTAGTAGTGCGTCTGCAGCCAGATCCACTGTTGGCCTTTGGTTAGAAATCTGTAGTAACAGGACTTTCCCTTCCCGTACTGCATCACTAATAGCCAATACATGGAAAACAAAATAATCAGGGACAGACATGTAAAGTATGGTGAAGCCAAGAGAATCATCGTAAAACACTCGGACGGTAGAAGAATATAAGACATGTTATTAAGTAGGTTTACAATATCTCCTGGTCTGATCCACCTCCCAACGTATTGCAGATGTGCAGTATCCCAGACCTGGCGGGTATCTGAGATTGTTTGGTTTGTTAGGTTATGTTGCCATGTTTCCCGTTTACACTGTACACCAGCAGATGGGGCATGGCTGGCAGTGGTTGGCATTAGAATGGGACAAACTATCCCATTCCTCCTCTGTCGGTAGGAGTGAGATAGTCCTGCTTCTTGCTAGGTGGGGAGGTTTTAGCTAGGAAAGTGAGGAGGGAGGAAGCACATGACTCCAAGGGTCTAAGGGACCTGTTCTCGTTCCAGTTCTTCTGTGAGACCACTACTCCAGAGAGACTGCAGGAATACTAAAACTTCAGATATCAGAAAAGCTACAGTGTTTACAGCCAACAGAGTGACCAGCAACCACAGCTATACAGACCTTGCTGCAGGTGAGGGACTATGACTCAGACACCCCTCACCTACATCACATCCAGGCCCGACCAAATCAAGAAAGCCTGTATTTTCCCCCAGTCGACACCCACAGCCGCAAGTGCCAGCTTCCAGCTGTTAGCCAGAATTCCAAGAGAGAAACATCATCAAGATAGCATAACAGAGGTGCCATTATCAGCTACTTTGCCAGTGACCATACCTCATCATCTGGGGAGAGAAACTGCACTATATACAAACTACTGTTGGATGTACTACAATTCCTATTTTTCACTAAGTAAAAAGAGAGGCGTTTATTATTTTACTTCTGGCCTAAGTCTTTGAACCACCTTTCAACTGCACTGATTACCATGGTGATTACCAGGGTGTAACTACTACTCCCATCCTCTGTGGTGGCTCCTCAGGGGCTCGTTGCATATATAGCAGGGTTGAAGTTGTTATTTAGTTACTTTGGGCTGCATTGTTGCCTTTGAGAATACATAGAAGTTGGTCCTGCCGGCCGATATCATGCTATAGAATAGACTCTGGGGTAACACCAAGTGACAAACTCAGCTCTGCCGTATGTGACAAACCTAGCACTACTACATCTTATCAAATGATTAGTTACTTTCCGATCATATTGAAAGTTTCAGGTTTGGTTATAATGGATAAATGGATTTTGTATGTTCATATATTGGTTTTCACTCTTTACTTTTCAAGTCATTATTGCATTTTGTGCTCAGGAGCTCCTCTACCTACAGTAATTGCAGAATGGAAGTTGTAACCATAATCGGCCATTTTAAAGTCTGTGGGCAAGTGTTATCCAGTCAACCAGTCTATTTACTAGTAGGCAGAGATGGTTTCTTACTCTCTTGTCCTATTTACCATATTTTCCGGACTATAAGACGCACCTGAACATTAGTATACATAGAAATCAGTCGGCACTCTGGTATCAGCGGTGTGGTGCACGCGTCCCCGGAGCAATGTCCAATAGAATACAGGGAAAAAGGACCGGCACTCACCAAATTCAATATCTTCACTTTATTCACCGCACATGGCAAGACAAAAAGACGCAGGCGTTTCGGCTCAAACGCAGTGAGCCTTCCTCAATTATCAAATCTACACAGGTTTGTCACATTTAAATAGACCGCCACAGCGGATATGACGTAGAATCACCATGGTAACATATATACAAATGGACACGCTATTATATACATAGTATCAGGAACCGGAGATTACTTCATATCAAGTTTTCTGAAATACAAAAAATAAATAAATAAAGGGTGAACATCGTCCCTATCCTCAAAAATTTATAATAATTAAAAACACGTTATTCAGGAAGTCCAATATATGGGAGATTTTTACAAAAACTATGCAAATCATAGTCCCTATTTAGACCTTTCGGATGGATAGTTTGCAGCTTATGTATCCAAAGGATTCTCGTTTTTAAGGGCTTTCACCCTGTCCCCACCTCGTCTGGGCATTGTTATCTGTTCAATAATTTGAAATCGCAATTGCGAAACATTATGACGACACTGATCAAAATGAAACGGTATAGGTAATAATAAATTACGATTGCGGATGGTGGACTTATGTTTACAGAAGCGGTCCTTCATCCGCATTGAAGTCTCGCTTATGTAAACTAGTCCACATGGACACTTCAGCAGATAAATAACAAAATTACTGTTGCAGGTATAGAAACCCTTATGGAATTCGCTCACCCGTATGCGGATGGGTGAGAATTCTCCTTTATCACACTTGAGCAGTGAATACACTGCAGACAGGAAAGTGCCCTTCTTAGGGGTAGATAGAGTCATTTGTCTCAGTGTCGTTTTGCTGCTACCTATATCTGCCTTGACCGTAATATCACGAATATTACAGCGGACGTTTATAACACACCATAGGGCGCTCTATGGTGTGTTATAAACGTCTGCGTAATATTCGTGATATTACGGTCAGGCAGATATAGGTAGCAGCAAAACGACTGAGACAAATGACTCTATCTACCCTAAGAAGGGCACTTCCCTGTCTGCAGTGTATTCACTGCTCAAGTGTGATAAAGGAGAATTCTCACCCATCCGCATACGGGTGAGCGAATTCCCATAAGGGTTTCTACCTGCAACAGTAATTTTGTTATTTATCTGCTGAAGTGTCCATGTGGACTAGTTTACATAAGCGAGACTTCAATGCGGATGAAGGACCGCTTCTGTAAACATAAGTCCACCATCCGCAATCGTAATTTATTATTACCTATACCGCTTCATTTTGATCAGTGTCGTCATAATGTTTCGCAATTGCGATTTCAAATTATTGAACAGATAACAATGCCCAGACGAGGTGGGGACAGGGTGAAAGCCCTTAAAAACGAGAATCCTTTGGATACATAAGCTGCAAACTATCCATCCGAAAGGTCTAAATAGGGACCATGATTTGCATAGTTTTTGTAAAAATCTCCCATATATTGGACTTCCTGAATAACGTGTTTTTAATTATTATAAATTTTTGAGGATAGGGACGTATGTTCACCCTTTATTTATTTATTTTTTGTATTTCAGAAAACTTGATATGAAGTAATCTCCGGTTCCTGATACTATGTATATAATAGCGTGTCCATTTGTATATATGTTACCATGGTGATTCTACGTCATATCCGCTGTGGCGGTCTATTTAAATGTGACAAACCTGTGTAGATTTGATAATTGAGGAAGGCTCACTGCGTTTGAGCCGAACGCCTGCGCCTTTTGTCTTGCCATGTGCGGTGAATAAAGTGAAGATATTGAATTTGGTGAGTGCCGTCCTTTCCCTGCACCTGAACATTAGACGCCCTCCAGGTTGAGACAACAGGAAATTAGAAAATCAATATTTTCTACTAATTAAAACTTCCCTGCTAGTTTAAAGAAGTGGAGGGGTCAATGTCTCTAACTTTAATAGTCTAAGTTAGACGGAGGCTAATAGTTTACAGTCAACTCTTGTTAATACTATTGTGTCATCTTTTAACCATTGAAATAACTGAAATGGACGGAGCTTTGTATCTACATTCATTGTCAGAAGATGTTAAGCAGAGCAGGGTGCTTCACAGGCTGAGTGGCTGCGTCTTACTAAACACTTGTGATTTATATGAGCATTACTTCACGCCATTTTTATCATGTAAAAACCCTTGGTGCAGAAATATTAGTCTGCAAGTATTAGGATGAAGCTAGGTCCACATTATGTTCTGGCATTTCACTCTATGGATGCCTCAGATGTATGCAACTGTATGCTAATGTACAGTACACTATATACGGTACACTATATACTGTACTTCTACTGCATATGCCGGCCATTGACCCTGACAGTGTGTGTGTGTTTTTTGTGTATACCGTTGTACTGAAAAGCATAGATGACTGGACATATACTGACATATACCAGCTAATAGTATACTAAATGAGCTTCTAGACATGGTCAATAGGGCGGCTCTGCCACAAAATGCGACCGGTAGGGTCTGCATATATATAAAAAAAGAAAAGCAATAGACAAACCCTTAAAGCGCACTCTATAAAAGTTACATATTTTTACATTCTCAGTTAGATTTGTGTAACATGTTCAGTGCTTAAAGGGATTTTTCCAGGACTAACATAGTTATGACCTATCCTCTGGACATGCTGTCAATATCAGGTCAGTGGGGTTCTGACATCACTGGCCCCAACCAATCAGTAGTTTCAGGAGTACCGGAAACTATAGAGTATAGAGAGCTGGAAGCAGAAGGCACTGTACACAGTGTAGTGGCCATGCTGGGGTACTGCAGCTCGAATGAATGGGAGCGGAGCTATAGTACGTATGCTATTGCTGGAAACTACACAGTGTATGAAGCCTTCCATACAAGGTATAGTTTCCAGCAGCTGGTCTAAAAAGCTGATTGGTGGGGGTGCATGACGTCGGACCCCCACCAATCTGGTATTGATGGGCTGTCCTCAAGATATCTTAATCCTTGAAAACCCCATTAAGGGTGTAGAGTGATTCTACACTGAGGACAGGCCATTAATATCAAATTCCCGGTTACCATACAAAAAGTGCGCCACAACCTGCATATTTGAACAGAGATACGGATTATGGACTCATTGCAGAGCCCTGTGCATGGAACCTGTAAGACACTGCGCAGACGTCATCGTCCTTACTGTAGAGCCATACAGCCTCCATGCACTGCCGGCACCTCTTCATAACTTCGGCGGAACCACCGCCAGCTTAGGGGTTTATTAAGACTGGTGTCTAAAACGCCGGTCTTAATAAATGTGCCCCTTAGTGCTCCTCAATGTATGGGGCCATAATACAGCCACGTGCATTAGACCTAAAGCTAGATTCACACGTGCAGGTTTACATGCAGTTTTTGTGCAGTTGTTGATACAAAACCAGGAGTGGATTCTTTCCTTTGGCTGAATAAAATGAAAACAAATCTGCATCAAAACCTTCATCAAATGTGTTTATTGCACAAACAGATGTGATGTAAAACCTGAAAAGTTATCCTAAAACATATACTGTAGAATAAAGGATCCAGAAGTCAACCTTTCAAATGTATGTCAGAAGTATAAAAGTATATTCTTTTGGCATATATTTGGTTGTTAAAGACTATGACTAAGGCCTCATGCACACAACCGTTGTTTTGGTCCGCATCCGAGGCTGCAGTTTTTATGGGGCCGCACTTCAATGGGGCCGCAATAGATGCGGACAGCACTCCGTGTGCTGTCCGCATCCGTTGCGTAGTCCGCAAAGAAATATAACATGTTCTTTTTTGTCCGTTTTGCGGACAAGAATAGGCAGTTATATTAATGTCGATTCCTGATACTATGTATATAATAGCGTGTCCATTTGTATATATGTTACCATGGTGATTCTACGTCATATCCGCTGTGGCGGTCTATTTAAATGTGACAAACCTGTGTAGATTTGATAATTGAGGAAGGCTCACTGCGTTTGAGCCGAAACGCCTGCGTCTTTTTGTCTTGCCATGTGCGGTGAATAAAGTGAAGATATTGAATTTGGTGAGTGCCGGTCCTTTTTCCCTGCACCTGAACATTAGACGCCCTCCAGGTTGAGACAACAGGAAATTAGAAAATCAATATTTTCTACTAATTAAAACTTCCCTGCTAGTTTAAAGAAGTGGAGGGGTCAATGTCTCTAACTTTAATAGTCTAAGTTAGACGAGGCTAATAGTTTACAGTCAACTCTTGTTAATACTATTGTGTCATCTTTTAACCATTGAAATAACTGAAATGGACGGAGCTTTGTATCTACATTCATTGTCAGAAGATGTTAAGCAGAGCAGGGTGCTTCACAGGCTGAGTGGCTGCGTCTTACTAAACACTTGTGATTTATATGAGCATTACTTCACGCCATTTTTATCATGTAAAAACCCTTGGCGCAGAAATATTAGTCTGCAAGTATTAGGATAAACTAGGTCCACATTATGTTCTGGCATTTCACTCTATGGATGCCTCAGATGTATGCAACTGTATGCTAATGTACAGTACACTATATACGGTACACTATATACTGTACTTCTACTGCATATGCCGGCCATTGACCCTGACAGTGTGTGTGTGTTTTTTGTGTATACCGTTGTACTGAAAAGCATAGATGACTGGACATATACTGACATATACCAGCTAATAGTATACTAAATGAGCTTCTAGACATGGTCAATAGGGCGGCTCTGCCACAAAATGCGACCGGTAGGGTCTGCATATATATAAAAAAAGAAAAGCAATAGACAAACCCTTAAAGCGCACTCTATAAAAGTTACATATTTTTACATTCTCAGTTAGATTTGTGTAACATGTTCAGTGCTTAAAGGGATTTTTCCAGGACTAACATAGTTATGACCTATCCTCTGGACAGGCCGTCAATATCAGATCAGTGGGGTTCTGACATCACTGGCCCCAACCAATCAGTAGTTTCAGGAGTACCGGAAACTATAGAGTATAGAGAGCTGGAAGCAGAAGGCACTGTACACAGTGTAGTGGCCATGCTGGGGTACTGCAGCTCGAATGAATGGGAGCGGAGCTATAGTACATATGCTATTGCTGGAAACTACACAGTGTATGAAGCCTTCCATACAAGGTATAGTTTTCAGCAGCTGGTCAAAAAAGCTGATTGGTGGGGGTGCATGACGTCGGACCCCCACCAATCTGGTATTGATGGGCTGTCCTCAAGATATCTCAATCCTTGAAAACCCCATTAATGGTGTAGAGTGATCCACTCGCCGATTTGATATTGATGTCCTATCCTGAGGACAGGCCATTAATATCAAATTCCCGGTTACCATACAAAAAGTGCGCCACAACCTGCATATTTGAACAGAGATACGGATTATGGACTCATTGCAGAGCCCTGTGCATGGAACCTGTAAGACACTGCGCAGACGTCATCGTCCTTACTGTAGAGCCATACAGCCTCCAAGCACAGCCGGCACCTCTTCATAACTGCGGCGGAACCACCGCCAGCTTAGGGGTTTATTAAGACTGGTGTCTAAAACGCCGGTCTTAATAAATGTGCCCCTTAGTGCTCCTCAATGTATGGGGCCATAATACAGCCACGTGCATTAGACCTAAAGCTAGATTCACACGTGCAGGTTTACATGCAGTTTTTGTGCAGTTGTTGATACAAAACCAGGAGTGGATTCTTTCCTTTGGCTGAATAAAATGCACACAAAACTGCATCAAAACCTTCATCAAATGTGTTTATTGCACAAACAGATGTGATGTAAAACCTGAAAAGTTATCATAAAACATATACTGTAGAATAAAGGATCCAGAAGTCAACCTTTCAAATGTATGTCAGAAGTATAAAAGTATATTCTTTTGGCATATATTTGGTTGTTAAAGACTATGACTAAGGCCTCATGCACACAACCGTTGTTTTGGTCCGCATCCGAGCTGCAGTTTTTATGGGGCCGCACTTCAATGGGGCCGCAATAGATGCGGACAGCACTCCGTGTGCTGTCCGCATCCGTTGCGTGGTCCGCAAAAGAAATATAACATGTTCTTTTTTTGTCCGTTTTGCGGACAAGAATAGGCAGTTATATTAATGTCGGACAAGAATAGGCAGTTATATCAATGGCTGTCCGTGCCGTTACGCAAATTGCGGAATGCACACGGACGCCTTCCGTGTTTTGCAGGTCCGCAATTTGGACTGCAAAACACACAACTGTCGTGTGCATGAGGCTTAAGGCTACATGCACACGAATGTATGTGTTTTGCGGTCCCCAAATTGAGGATCCGCAAAACAAAAGAGGAAGACGTCCGTATGTCATCCGTTTTTTTTTGCGGATCCGTTTTTTTTTTGCGGATCCATTGTGATAATGCCTATCCTTGTCCACAAAACGGACAAGAATAGGACATGCTCTAATTTTTTTTTTGCGGGGCTACGGAACGGACATACGGATGCAGAAAGTACATGGTGTGCTCTCAGCATTTTTTGGGGACCAATTGAAATGAATGGGTCCACATCCTATCCACACACAAAAACGGAACGGACACAGAAATAAAATACATTTGTGTGCATGTAGCCTACGGCTCTGTTCACATTTGTGGTGAAGGCTGTGTCCAGTATAGATGGACATGGACACCTCGGTGGATGCCAATGGATGTAGCACAGCATTGTGGCCTCCGAGATACACAGAAACCATAGCACAAATGTGAACATAGCCCAGGTCACACACTTTATTTTTCTATCCTATCTGTTTCACATTAGAAGTAGCACTAGAAATGCGATAAAAAATATATACTAATATAACAAATCTTATCAGACAATACTGTAGATGACTTGACAAGCCGTATGCAGTATAAACGTGAATGAAATTATAACTCACAGTGAACATGGCACCTTGCCAGGAGCTCCAGGTCGTCTGCGTGGTAGTAGTCATACCCTGACGTCCCCAGCACTTCAAAGGGTAGATAGCCAATAATTGGTGGAGCCCTGAGATGAAAAAATAGTGATGTTAATGGGGGCAGCAGTGGATGGTGGACGACCATACAATCCAACGCACAACCTAAAAGCAGCCATCTCTACAGCATCGTGTAAAACGTCACAATCCCGGGAGCCACTGACCTGCTCCGACAATCAGCTAATTATCGGGAAGATACCGGTCCCATAAACTGGTTGCTCATTCAGTGGAGGTGCAGCGATCACCTCTACTGTATGAGGATGGGTGATGGCTACCGCAATCTCTCATCCGCATACAGATTCATTATGTCTGGGCAGCAGATCGCTGTTTAGACAGCACGATCTGCTGCCCAGAAATGATTATTTAGATGTCCATATGAACAACTGTTAGGTGCATTCACAATGTATTATGTGGTCTGCAAAATGCAGATCCGCAAAAAATACGGAAGATGTCCATGTTTGCAGACCCATTGTAACGGACAAGAATAAGACATGTTCTATCTTTTTTTGGGGCTACGGAATGGACATACGGATGTGGACAGCACATGGTGTGCTGTCCTCATTTTATGCGGACCCATTGAAATGAATGGGTCCGCATTCAATCCGCAAAAAATGGATCGGATACAGACCAGAAATACGGTCATGTGAATGGGGCCCTATCAGGCGATGTTCAGCACCTTTAGCAGATTATCGGGAATGAGTGGTTGCATGAACGTCATCTCTGATAATCTTCCCAACTATTGGGCAGTGTAAACCCGGCATTAGTGTTTGTGGTTCTTTTAAAAGCGTTACAGAATTTTGATGATATGTCTTTGTAATCCTGCCTGTAATGATAAGCAGATAACTGCAGTAAATGATATGTATAGACCAAGAAGTGGTGTCTATCATTAGGGCTATGAACAGAGTACACCACGGCACTCAAATTGGCCATCCTCCATGCAAATCCTGGCAGCCTGACACGATGGCCGTGAACAAGGTCTAGGATAGACCGAAACGTTGGCCAATGGCTCCCTGTTAATTTTTGGATGGAACAAGAAATATAAAAATATTCTTACTACTGCATACTACAATTTGAGTGCCGTGGTTTACTCTGATCATTTTGCAAAAGCAATTACCACTGAGCACCATCCACAACGACCAGGGGTGCCGACCAATTCACCATTACTTTTATCATTAGGAGTAGTGGCCAGTGGGAAAACTGAAGGATTTGATGGACATCTAAAACACGGGTAGAAAAGTCGCCTTGCCCAAGTCGCCATTTCTGTTTAATAAATGGCCCTCTATAGTTATATAAACTGGTGATAGCATATGTATGTGAACTATATCTCTACAAACTGGTGATTAAAGGCTGGCCTTAGGGGTTTGCAACCTCTGAGGTCACCGCTACTGAAGGGGGCGCCACTGGTCCTGATAGCCTGGACATCTGAGGCTTGCATCACCAATCCCGTGTCTATTACTCAAACCTATGGTAAGTTTCCTAGTTTTTGATTTGGGCAGTGTTGATTGGGAAACAGACATCTGTTAAAACTTCTGTTTTTCTGTCCCACCATAGAAAGAAATGAAAATAATGGAGTGCTGCATATGTCTCATGACGACTCCAACAGTGCCCATCGACTTGCAATGAGTTATTCGGGTCTCCATCATAATGTCCATCATTCCAACAGGAATAATACCACAGCACAGGGGCGTAACTACCATAGCGGCAGACCATGCGACTGCTATGGGGCCCAGGGCACGAGGGGGCCCAGTCTTAGTTGGGATTATCTCCTCTTCTACTGGAGGTGATAAACTGGCCAGGACTCTACCCTCTAAAGGGACAACTTTTAGCAAATGAAGCAGTGGAAAAAATGGCCCAAGGGTCACTGAGAAGGGTTTTAGGTGGAAACCCTTCTGTCCTGTGTGGGGGCCCTGGTTTGATCCTTGCTATGGGACCCTTACTTCTCTATGTACACCACTACCACAGCATGCTCCTCTATTTTCCCCTTCCACTATGACGCAGGCTCTGATGGCAGTGTGAACAGCGGCTTACTAGTGTGCTCTATCTAAGTAAGGTTGACCCAGGTTGTGAATAAAGACGAGCAGAGGACACTATAAACCACAAACATGCAATCCAAAACCTACAGTACTTCATAACGAAGAATCACAGCTGTATGTGTGGTTTGTACGGGAAATCACATGGGACTTAATCCCTTTTGTAATCCCAGACCAAAGGCTAAACCCTGTGGCTGGTCAGTAATTCAATCTACAGCTGGATTATTTCTTCCATACACTTCCAAGCTACTGTATGAAGGGGAAGTGAAAGTGGACGGTGTGCTATCTGCAGGTACATAAGCACGATCATCTCACATCTGCTACAGCCTTAGGGACCTGGCATCAACCGGGACACTGAAGAATTGAGTGGGTAAATTCCATTACGCAACCACATTTAGTTCAACCTGTCTGTCTTTATTCTTGGCAGTGAAATGGTTAAAAACAGGTTTCTTCATAGAGAAAGAGACCAAGGTCTGACTATCCAGTGACCGGGGAACTGGATGGAATATTATAGACTGAATGGCAAATCAATTATATGCAAGTAATATTGTATAGCACATTGGCCCATCCCAGCGTCTACCTGGTATACATACAGTAATACAAGTGAAATCAAGGTATTATGGGGGTCATTCATAAAGGCCAGTGTTTTAGATGCCGGTCTTAATAACCCATGCGCTGGAGGTGGATCCGCCGGAGTTATGTTGAGGTACCGGCCTCTACATAAATTCGGCGCATCCACCTCCGGTCTAAATCTACACCAGCTTCCTTGCTGGTGTAGATTTAGAACATTTTCTACGCCTAAAACAGGCATAGAGAATGATTAATGAGATGGGCCTGGCAGGCCACACCCTTTCCTGCCTACACCACGCCCCTTTTTTTTTACTTGGCCTGACCCCTTAAAATAACCAAAGTAATGATCTGATCACATTGGCATTATTGGTTCTAATTCGTTTTGTGATGCATCCTAACAGATCCTATGACTATGTCTGAGTGAACAGGACATAGCCCAATAGATCAACCAGAGCAGGGGTGCACAACCTGCGGCCTGGGGGCCACATGCAGCCCTTGACACCATTCTGTGCGGGCCCCCAACTATCTGGTAACAGACATGTATGTCTATGTCTTGTGGCTGCTCACATGTATTTTTCATGCATTTCTCCCATTAGATAGGAGTCCTGGGACTGTAACTAGACATTAATGGTATATACTGTGCATTCAAAATTCCATAAATACAGTATTTCAGTTGGTAATACCCCTTTAAATTTTATTTTCAGCCCTCGGTCATTGGTTCAGTCTGGCAATGTGGCCCTCATCCAGAAAACGTTGTGCACCCCTGAACCAGAGCATCATGAGATAAGAGCATAGACAATCCATACTTTTAGTTCTCCCGCATTGTACATCATCTATATAAATTTCGCAATATCCAAATAATTCCAAATAATAGATTTTTAGAAATTGTTTGCTCTTGTTCATCTGCATTTTTTTTTACGCTCAGTTCTAAAATTTACCTGTGATCTAAAAAGAGAAATTTCCACTCTAGGCTGTGCCGCGATGTAAATTCTTCACAAGGCTCTTCTACGTTGCACAGCTCCTGGAAACAAAGGAAAGGATGAGGTGACAATGCATTATCTATTGTAGCAAGACGGGTATTTGTAAAAAGCACATATAAATGTATTCAAAGCAACAAATTGTAAAGCGAGAGGCGGAAATATTGACGACATCCAACAAAAGACGTAAATTGTGTCCCTGTAATGTCACTACTTACAAATAATCTTGATCTATTCCATGTCGTGTGGAAGGGTCATGAAAATAGAATTAGACAATATAAATGAGACTGACCTGGCCGGCACTGTGTATATAGGCACTCTCTGACTGACTCTGTGTATGTAGGCACTCTCTGGCTGACTCTGTGTATCTAGGCACTCTCTGGCTGACTCTGTGTATGTAGGCACTCTCTGACTGACTCTGTGTATGTAGGCACTCTCTGACTGACTCTGTGTATGTAGGCACTCTCTGGCTGACTCTGTGTATGTAGAAACTCTCTGGTAGGAACTGTATGTATGGACTTTCTTGCTAACACTATGTATGTACACTCTCTGGTAGGCACTCTCTGGCTGACACTCTGTGTGTAAACACATTCTGGCTGGCACTGTTTATGTAGACACTCTCTGGTAGGACTATATGTAGACACTCTGTGGCTGGCACTATGTACTGTATGTAGATGCTCTCTGGCAGGCACTGTGTACGTAGACACTCTCTGGCTGACACTGTGTATGTAGACACTCTCTGGTAGGACCATGTGTAGACACTCTGTGGCAGGCGCTGTGTACTGTATGTAGATGCTCTCTGGCAGTTACTCTGCACGTAGACACTCTGTGGCTGACTATATGTAGACACTCTGTGGCTGGCACTGTGTACTGTATGTTGATGCTCTCTGGCAGGTACTCTGTAGGTAGACACTCTCTGGTAAGACTATATGTAGACACTCTGTGGCTGGCACTGTGTACTGTATGTAGATGCTCTCTGGCAGGCACTGTGTACGTAGACACTCTCTGGCTGACACTGTATATGTAGACACTCTCTGGCTGACACTGTATATGTAGACACTTTCTGGCTGACACTGTATATGTAGACACTCTCTGGCTGACACTGTGTACTGTATGTAGATGCTCTCTGGTAGGTACTGTTTATGTAGACACTCTCTGGTAGGACTATATGTAGACACTCTGTGGCTGGCACTGTGTACTGTATGTAGATGCTCTCTGGCAGGCACTGTGTACGTAGACACTCTCTGGCTGACACTGTATATGTAGACACTCTGTGGCTGACACTGTATATGTAGACACTCTCTGGTAGGACTATATGTAGACACTGTCTGGTAGGTACTGTGAATATAGGCACTCTCTGGCTGGTACTGTGTATGTAGACACTTTTAGTTGGCACTTTGTATGTAGACACTCTCTGGCTGGCACTATGTAAGTAGACACTCTCTTGCTGACACTATGTATGCAGGCACTCTCTGTCTGCCACTGTGTGTGGGCACTCTTTCACAATGATGATGTCATCACGTGATCATTCTGGGTTAGTGCATCACGTGGTGAGGTCATCACGCTTACCGTCTGTCCTTTGGCGGCCTCTCTGATCAAGTGGATGAGGTGAGTTCATTTTTTTCAGACACCATTTTAGGAAAAATTGATTTGTTACCACAAAGCGCAAGGAAATTCTGCTTTGTAGCAATTCACATTTTTCCTGAAATTCATATTGAAGTGCACTTCGGATACTTTGCTCTACACTGGCGCCAACAATTTGTCTGACTGAGTGATACTTGAATTGAACGTGGGGTTAGGAAGTTGTGCTAAGGATGATAAACCTCCCCTGTACATGTGTATTAGAGAACTGTTTTTGTAGTCACCTTTAGAAACTGTGGAGTGACAAGACGGACTGTAGCTACGAGACATATCTGCTCCTCTGTGGCTGACCGGAACGCCCTTGCAACCGCTGACTCAAAGCCATTATATGATGATGTAGGCACTGTAATAAAAGAAGACAGGTGACCTCTCCAGCAGATTTTAAGATTCCTTTTTTTCTGTTGATCAGAATACTATTATCTTTCTGTCAGCCATTCAGGTGCATATTTGACATGACATGACCTTGTCATAGCTGTGTATTAGCTGCACTTAAAACATTCAAGAAAAAACTTCCTTAAAAGGGTTTTCCAGGTTTACTATGTTTTTTAACATATCAATTTGGCCTCTCCTGACCTGTTTTCACCATGTAAGCATATCACCCTGGTTTGTTTCCACCCTATATATAGCACTTTGTGAATGGTACAGTGACAAGCCCATACTACTTGAATGACATCATTATTCCAGTCATTGTGCCTCTGCATGAACGACACAGGCCTAATTTAATCTTTATGGACGACAATGCTTCAGCTCATCGAGGTCGCATCATTAGGGAACGGCTGCTGGAGACTGGGGTACCTCAAATGGAGTGGCCTGCACTTTCTCAAGACCTGAATCCAATTGAAAACCCATGGGATCAGCTAAGTCACCGTGTAGGGGCTCGTAACTCTGTTCCCCAGAACCTCAATGACCTGAGGGCCGCTCTTCAAGAGGAGTGGGATGCCATGCCTCAGCAGACAATACATTGACTTGTGAACAGCATGAGACGCCGTTGTCAAGCTGTAATTGATGCTCAAGGCGACATAATAAGTTATTTAGACACTGACATTTTTTGTGGGGGTATACCCAGCACTGGTGTTGGCTTTTGTTTCAAAAAATTGTTTGAGATGAGGAAATCACCATTGCTGCTTCTACTTAAATACCTGACTTTCATGATATAATATCACTGTAGTGTGAACTTTTTAAGTTTTTCATAAATTTCACCCGAAAGCCAAATATCGCCAACTTTTTGTGAGTAGTATTTACGGAATACTAACAGATCATAAATATAATGAGACACCTAGATTTTTATGAAGCTGATATGGCAGGAGTGACACTTGTAAACCATTTGGTCTCCCCATTCTGTACATTGTTTTATTCATATCCAGTAGTATTATTGGATAGAATTTCCAAGTCTGCGCTACGGGGACCGCTATCACACACATAGAGCGTGTAATATTGTAAAAATGGAACATAGTGGCAACCCAACTACTTAGGTAATAAAACTCTGATGTCAACATTCAGAATAAAGCACCTGAAAAATAAATGATGGGACCGACAATGATACTGTATGTTCTTCATTCGTGTTGAATTAGCACAATAACAGAATTAGTCAGATTGGCATCAGAAGCAGTGACATATTAGTCACCGCTACAAGGTTCGGCAGCTCATTAACACTCTGAATATGTATAGATGGCATAAAAGCTCTGGCAGAAGGTTAATTGGAAGACATTTGTACAGAATTTTATCATTTCATAAAAGGTTGTTATCCATGATTGTTACAATGATGTGTTCATGTGATTGGAGTTAACAGGCTATTCACTGATGCCAAATATGTATATATATGTATATATATATATATATATATATATATATAGAGGGAGAGAGAGAGAGTTATATAGATAGATATAGATGCATATATACACTTCTATGCTTTCTAGCAAATAGATTCTGTATACCAAGAAAGAAAATCATGATGTCCACATATAAATAGGAGTGTAAAAGTATAAAAAAAATATATGACCCAGGCAGCCAAAGTACCTGCTATATGTCTTCAGAAGTAATGTTAGTGCAGGAACATGCTGCAATTTCATCCACTAGGTGGCGCTGTGTACAGGTTTATATGTACTGTGTATGTGTCACCAATAACTGATCAGTGGGGGTCTGACTCCCAGCAGCACCCCAACCAGTGGAGTACATAGAGAAGTATGGGCCCCATAGCAAGGATCAAACCAGGCCCCCCACACAGGACAAGGGTCGTTGAAAGTGGTTTAGGTTTCTGCCTAAACCATTTTCAATGACCCTTGGGCCCTTTTTTTCACTGGCTCATTTGCTAAAAGTTGTTCCTTTAGAGGGTAGAGTCCTGACTAAGTTTTCACCTCCAGTAGAAAAGGAGAGGATCCCAACTAAGACTGGGCCCCCTCTTACCCTGGGCCCCATAGCAGCCGCATGGTCTGCCACTATGGTTGTTACACCCCTGACCCCAACCGATTAACTGTCTGTGGCCTCCTCACAGCTTGCCGAGCACAGCACCATACACTGTATAGCGGCTGTGCTTGGTATTGCAGTCCAGGAGTATTCATTTGAATGGGACAGAGCCTTGTGACCAGTAGGGGGCCCCTGATTTCTTGGGCCCCAAACATTTGTTTGGTTTGTATGGTGGTAAAGTCTGCTCCTAAGTGTAAATATATACTGTGTATGTTCACTTCATGTCAGAATATATAGGAATCTAAAAAATACTCACCATGTGTAAAAAACTTAAAATCTACAACAAATTTTACATATTCATAAGTTGGAGGTTCGTTTGGGTCTAGACTTCCTCTGGCTAAATGACAGCAGAACTCCACTTGTTTATCATCTAATACAGAGAGAATTAGAAGAAATGGTCAATTACGAAGCAACAAAATGCCTGTTCATTGTTTTGTATCACTAATTACATTTCAGCCTATCTGCCACTTCATAAAACCGTGGAATAAGACATTGCTCACGGAAACATGTTCTTTTATGACATACTTTGGTTTTACTGGGAAGTAAACCACATATTTTGGGCACATTTAATATGGTACCAGTTTACAAACTCATATAAAGTGGTCTAGAAATGTCACCCCCACTGTCCCTCTCCTCTTCTGACTAGATAAAATGTCATAAATGCTTGCAAAGCTCACACACAACAGTTTGGTTCTAGATTTTATTACGCTGTTGGTTTGACTTTCTTACTACAAAAAATATACAGTAAAAATGATGGGCTAAAAAGTAGGTGGAGAAAAGTTCTCACAGCATCATGGACAGCCACCAGTGCCAAAATACAGACGTGCTTTGAAGTTGGGGCGTTTTTCAACAGGATCTATATTACTGTGTGCATTCGCTCAGCCGTTAAGAGGATTGTCCAGGATTTTTATATTGATGGCCTATCCTCAGAATCAGTCAGGGTCCAACTCCCAGAACTCCCGCCAATCAACTGTTTGAAGAGAGTGAAGTGGCCTCTTCCTAAGCCAGTGACGTCACCGCATATCGGGCACATGGCCTAGGCACAGCTCAGTCCCATTCAAGTGAAGGTACCTGAGCTGCAGTACCAATCAAGGCCGCGATACAATATAAGGTGCAGTGCTTGGTGAGCTGTGAGGCCACAGTGCTCACCTGAAAGTCGGACTCCCCACCGAGGGTAGGGTAGGTCATCAATACAAAAATGGCAGACAACCCCTTTAACATCATGAAACGTGAAGCTTTAAAAAAAAAGAATTTACAGTATAAGCTAGTATATGTATAGTATATCTTCTTATAGTAGCTGCACCACGTTGTGTAATGATAACCTTGGGGGTACCATGATCCAATTATTTTGAGCGAGGGGTAATTAAAAAACATTAGGCTAAGTGAATGGAGAAGATGAGCACTGTTGTTGACTTACTCACCACTGTAGCGGAGGCAAGGAAGAGGATCTAGCGGGCCTGGAGGGTGCGCGATGACTCATTATTCTTAACCCACCAATGGCTAATATCTACCATGGGGGCTAAGCAATTGCTTTATAGAGGATATGCCAAGGGGACAGCACTCAGCTATCTCTATCAGTCTATAGAGATGAATGGAGCAGAGCAGCAGCGTTAATGTTGACTTCTGCTCCATTCATACAGGGTGACACAAGACCCCTGTACTCTTAGTTGATGGTTCCCTACTAATCAGGAACTTGTTCTTTTGGTTGGTGAGAGTCCCAGAAGCTGGTCCCTTACTAAGGAGGCACTTGTGGACAGGGTATACTTTTAAATCTCTTTAAGCAAGAAATGTAACCTTCCCCACAGCTACTATTAATTTAACCACATCCATGGTGGTCTAGGGTGCTGAAGGGGTTTATTTTGTGCATGTAACAACAAACAGATCAGGACTTTAAGGATTTGTCCAGCCTTTGTTAATGATAGGCCATCACTAGCTGATCAGCAGGGGTCTAGAGCTTATATCCTGCAATATCCTACCTAAACCATCCAAACATGTGTCTGTTGTAAGCGTCAGACCCTACTTGATGACTGGGTCTGCGGTTTAATGGCCAATATAATCTATGCACCAAATGAGTCACCAACATCAAGACTGTGAAGTTCTGTAGCTGTTCATACATCTGAAGGCTCTTATATATCATCATCCAATAGACGTTCACTTACTGTTGAAAAATTCTGGAGTGATTGGTTCTGTCATCAGTATATGTGGAGCCAGCATCTTATACACTTCCCCATGTTCCCGCTCCGGCAGAAAGTTCAATATATTTTGGTCCACCAAATCTGACTGGTACAAAAAGATGCTTTGTCATGTTCAGTAAGGTGGAAGCCTCACGTGTCAAACGTACAGGGCAGTGCTACGTTATAGAGGAGATGAAATAACCGCACGCGATGACATTATCAGATGTTTTTACAATTCACCAATAACTAAACTTTTCTCTATGTCAATGGATATAGATGCGATAAGGGGCGGCTTCAGTCTGACAACCTCAGACAAGGTAATTAGTGACGATAAATGATATGAGAGTTTATAGTCCAAGGCACACTTATATAAATGTACAGTATACATATTCACAGTTATTGTTTAGAATAATACTATGGTCAGCAGAAAACAGAAGCTACATCAGTGGGCATATGGAAATTGTAGCCAATTTATTTAAATGCATGCCATGTAATACTACATGTCACCTGCGGGGACACTGCTGGTAAAATGTATGACCACCTGTACCTTCCCTGGTCAAAAAGAGATAATAATCGGGAATTTGATCTGCTGGACCAGCAGCAACTGTCTGTCTATCTATCTACAGTATGTATAGTATCTATCTGCAGCAAGCCCCTGAGGAGCCGGTGAAGAGGATGGGAATGGTAGTGGTCCTGATGAAGTGTTGTGTTATGGCATATTTCGTCAGGCCGTTGCTGCCTGGGTATTGGTGCAGTGAAAATGTAGTTTGAAGTATAAGGCCACAATTAAAAGGGTTTTCCAAGATTTAAATATTGATCTGGTCGGTGGGATCCGACACCCAGGTCGCTGTTTGGGAAGGCACCGATGCTCCTGTCAGGGCCACCTCCATGCTCACCAAGCACACTGTACATTGTATAGCGGCTGTGCTTGGTATCGCAGCTCAGCCCCATTTACTTCTAGGGGTCCATGTTGTGCCTAGGCCATGTGACTGATGAACGTGTCATGACTCGGTGCCGCTGCTTCCCTAAAAGCAGCTAAACAGCGGGGTCTCGAGTGTTCAACCCCACCGATCAGATACTAATGACTTATCCACAGTATAGGTCATCAATATTTAAGTCTAAGAAAACCCCTTTAACCGTATAAAAGTCTCTTTTTACTAAGTGCAAATATAACTTTTTAATTCATCCAATAGCAGCAAATTCAAAGTGCAGTTTCTGGCACCAGTAAGGAGTATGGAGGCAGGTTGGACTGCTGGAACTAAGCAGGTGTAGATGTCCAATATACTGTAGCTTTACCTGTAGCCATAGTCCCTCACCTTACAGCAGTGTCTGGAAGGCAGTTTTCAGCTGTTCACTCTGCTGTCTTGTCTCTGGAGTATGTTCTTGAGGCAGAATAAAGTTGATCTGTCTGAAGAAATCTCCAGAAGGAGCAGGAACTCTGACATGTGCTTCCTCTCCTCTCTGTGTCTGAACAGGAACTCCCCCTCCTGGCAGGAAGCAGGACCAGCCCACTCCTACCAAGAGGGGAAGAACAGGGCAGTTAGCTCTGTTCCTACCAACCATTTGCCAACCATATTCCTTACTGGATATGGCCAAAACATAACGAAATACATAAGGCTTGGGGTACTGCATATCTATCCATCATCTACCTATTTTTTATTAAATGTCATAACTTACCGGTAAATGACCAAGAAGGGAGGAGACGCTGTCAGAAACATATATTATCATGCCGTCTGTGGTCAGCGCAATTAGAAATCCATCCAAGGCCTAATAAATAGAAACGCGAATTGAATCTGCTCTTAAAGTGTTAAATCAAACCACACATTGATTTTTTTCTTTTGAAATGCGTGAGGGTTGCTATTCATAGACTATACGGCAATCCAATGTATTTTTATCTAAGGTTATTTTTAGAAAAGGCTAAAATCAGCCTGGAGCAATAACTCAGGGTCAATGCTACGTCTATGCTTCGTGATAGAAAAGAGGAACGCAGGTTTAGCATGGTTGTGATTGTCAGCTCCATATCACATTGTACATAGACGAGAAGCCAATATCATAGCAGTTGCATCATCTTCATTGTCAGATCTATATCACTATGTATATTTTTAGCAGGATTGTCTCCTCTGTATTGTTGCAGTTGTCAGGCACTTGCCATCTAGTAACGAAGCTGTCAGCAACCTTCAAAAAGAAGTGAGAAAAGTTCTAGCTGCCGCGCTCCTGTGCTAAAAACGTTACTACCTGCAATTCAAAGATAGAAAAACTACAGCTCTTCTTAGATTTCTTCTAATTGAAAGCGTGAAAGGAGTTGTCTCATCTGGGACTTCTGGAATATGCCACCAACGTCAGACTTTTGGGACCGCCACCTACCTCTAGAATGGGGTCCTACAGAGTGAACTAGAGAGAAAAGCGGAAGCGCGGACACCATCCATTCACTTCTATGGGAGTTCCAAAAATAGTGAAGCTTTGGTTTGACTATTTCCGACAGCCCCACAGAAAAGCGAATGGAGAGGGGGCTGCGCTTGCGCACTGCGCTCTCCATTCACTACCGTGGGACTTCTGAAAAAAGCCCAAAGCAATCGCTCTGCTATTTTCAGGTAATGGATGGAGAGGATGCCACGCATGCGCGTGGAATGCTCTCTTTCACTTTTGGGGCCACGTTCTAGAGATAAGTGGGGGTCCAAAAAGTGGGACCTGTACCTATCTGAGCTTGGTGACAAACGCCCCTTTAATGTACATATACTAAAAATGAAAACACTTTAAAGAGGCAGGGTGTAATGTTATAAAAGATCAGGGCCTGCCATCTCTCCTGGCATGTCTGTGTTAGCAAATTCTTCCATTCCCCATGGAATAAGAAATCTGGAGCCCCTTTCATCATTACTGTGTTGGAACCTTCCTCATATATATGAATACATTGACAAGTGGGTGTTACCATTACCCTGCCTTGTGAAAGAGACGTGTCCCTACACATTCTGCCGTTGATCATGGTGTCAGAGCGTGGAGGGACACACCCACATTATTAAAGAATTCGCAGGAGGAATCACAGAGGAACAGCACAACACCAGAGGGCTGAGGGCTCATCCACACAAACATGTGCCGCCCTTGCCGTGCATTTGGGACCGCAAATAGCAGCCCCCGATGCATGTGCACCGTCCGTGGGTCCGGCGCTGATGGATGCAGACCCATTCAGCTTGAATGGTTCCGCAATCCGTCTACACCACCAAAAAATAGAGCATGTTCTATTTTTTCGCGGTACAGAGGCAATGACCAAAATGCCACAGAAGCGCTCCATCGCTCCGTGCCTCCGCACCATATCTTCAGGATTGCCGACCCATTCGAGTGAATGGGTCCACATCTGTGAAACGGTGTGCACACAGCTGGTGCCTGGACATTGCAGACGCACTGTTTTGCGGGCCGCAATACGAGCACAGCTGGCACACGGCATGAGACTGACATGTGAAACACTGGTCTTTAGTAAGTGACCCCTAGTATGTCTGCTCATAATTGGGGGAAGATGGCCCGGTCTCGTACTGGGTACATTATTAAACATAAAGCAGTTCTAGCTGCCATGTTCTGCTGATTTACTGGGTTCTGCATCATGCTTTTTCTATGTAGGCTACCATGTGAAAGCCAGGCAGCTAAGTGTATGTTCTCTACCAATGCATTGTGGGTATTTTATTTTGTGCCAATTTTTCTAATATGGGAGGTATGCCCTGCTGTGTCCAACAATGTAACATGTGACCACTAAAAGACTCAGCATGTTGTTTCACACAATAGGACATTACAAACGTAATGAAAAAAAGAGGGCTTTTCACGACATAAAAATAGCGCAATAAACGTAAGCACTTTCCTGCGGAGCCCCTCGTGTAGATATTTTTGTCTCTCTGTTGCTGCAGTCCATGCACTTTGAGACATCTGGAGTCGGGTAAATACATTGTTCTGGGATAGTCTTGCTTTTACATACAAGTAAATCTCCAAAAAAAGGCAATAAAACAATATGAGTAAGTATAAGTATAATTGCAATGTGGAGTTATAAGCACACACTGTGCTCCCTTACTAAAATGACTAAGAAAACCGCTCTTCCCTCTCTGCATCATGAATGATAGGGTTAATAAAGTAAAGCTTCACGTTTGGCCAACTTGAACCCCAAATCCTGAACTTGCTGACTTTGGCGGGGACAGACCTGCTATGGAAGCATCCTGTACTTACCTGCTCCCCAGCACCTGGTACCGGCCCTTTTCTCTCCGTCCTCGACTGCCTCGCTCAGGTCCCCCACTGTCAATCACTGGCCACAACAAAGACCTACTTCCCTTGTGTCACATGAGCAATTGACATGACACAAGGGGAGCATCAGCTGCAGTGGTGTCAAAGCAGATGTTGACAGCAGGGGACGGGAGCCGAGGGCGGGGAGCGAAGGAGCTGGGGCCCAGTGCAGGGGAGCAGGCGGATGCTGATCATATCGGACAGAAGTGAATATTTAGCTCTTGGTAAGAAAATATGTGTAAACCAGACGTCAACTCTCCTGGTTTTAGAAGGAGTCACCTGGGTTTTGGGGCCCCTGTACCAAGCACCTGTGACCAGGTGGGTTCTCCTGGGACTGGGCCCTCTTTGTCCCCATGCACAGATACAATTGAGCAATTGCCTCAAGATTTGCAGGATAAA
>JAKVIS010001481.1:0-33201 GCA_033119425.1 Bufotes viridis
GGGAGTTTGGTTCTCTGTTTGAGACCTCAATATGGGCATAGCCGCCACGTTCATGAGTATGAGCCCTTATTTGTATATTAAGGATTGAAATCCCTGCTTCCTCTGGGCTTCAGTGGGCAGGGTGTAACTATAGAGATTACTGCCAACACAGAGGTTTCAATGATTACCTACTTTCCAACAGGATGTTGGCTACATACATCTGGGCGGCTTTGCTTGGATGCTTTAAAACATCTTTGCAGAGGCAGCAGCAGTATGCTAATCACGCAGCTGCTGGGACGATTATCTCATGGCTCCACATGGAGGACACAACGTGTAAAAAAAAGTGGTCTTTAAGTGGTTAAAATAAAATTTCTTGTCTATTGAATCTTTTTCAACAAGACAATACAGTATATCGATCTGCTCAATGTGGCAGGTTTACTTTAAATCATATTTTAGAGGATACAGTTGTACATTTACCCCTGTGTATAGTTTCACATAGACAGATATAGACTAAGATGGACAAATATCTATCATTTGCTTAAGAATAATTTTATTTCACAGGAGACGGGTAAAGAGAAGTATGAAAAAGAGCTTCCCGATCAATTGGCAGCATTCGAGAGGATTCTTTCTCAGAATTCTAATGGAACCAAATATCTGGTTGGAGATAAGGTAATTGGCACTTGCTTGGAGGGTTTGTCAAAAAGTCTCTAAAACAGGTTCTTTGGGCTAGCATCTGTAATAAAAATATATATACCCAACAATATGAGGATCTAAAGAGTAGAGGCTCACAACTAAGTACCGTGCCCCTTCATTCGTCATCAGATTTATTTTGGTTGTTTTGGCCAGTAACTTCTATAAAAAGATTAAGCACAATAATAAATGCCAAACTAGGCCCAGGTTTCTCTCTCCACACCTTTATATACCCTTGGACCAATGTTTCACACTTGTTTGCTAAAACTGCTTTTCCTCCAAGGAGGTGAGTACTTCACAGGTTTTTTGCTAGACAGTAACAAAGGGAATGGGACTGGCATTGGTATAGCCACATGGGTAAAGTACGCACCAGTTTCATTAAGGGCATGCTTTCTTGGGGACTGAGTTCCACCTAAATGTACCCAGGAAATACAACTTGTAAGAAGACTCCAAAAATCCACCAGATAAAGTGTAAGATGCTTTACGTGGAGCACAGTAGCCAAAAACTAAGCCTAGGCCATCACATAGTAGCTGCATGATCTATATGGCATACTATGGCCCTGCTCCTAGGGAAGATGAGTAAAGTAGTGTAAGAGCTCATAGAAATGCCCCTTACACCGATAAACCCAGCTCTACTAGAGCAACTTAAAAAAGCCAGCCAAAAAAACCTAACACTTAGCTTTCCACTTGTTTCCAGCGATCAACAGAAATCACTATGATACATCAAAGAGGTTTTGAAATGATAATAACCCTTTAAATGAAAGTGTGGGCATTGGCTGCCTGTCTGTTGGTTTATTGACTTGTTCTTCTTATCCCTACAGATCTCCTATGCGGATTACAACTTCCTAGACCTCCTGCAGTGGCACCTTGATTTATTCCCAGCATGCCTTTCATCATATCCTCTCATTAATGCATTTATTGATCGCATCACTGCCCGTCCTAAACTAAGCGAATACCTGAAATCTGACGCTCGAATCAACCGACCTTTTATCCCTAAAAGATAGGCAAGAATAAGAGGATAGTAAATATTTGCAAACAGTAGTACCTCAGTCACAGCCCCTAAATATTCTATAGAAATCCCCAATCTAGTCGTTACTCTAACAGGAGTTTTTGTAGTATTCTGTCCCCTAGTTCTTACTACTATACCAGCTGTATGTAGGCGGCAGATATACGGAAGTATGACTGCAGTATCAGACTGATACCAGGGTTGTTTGTTACTTTGGAGATGCATGGGGCTGAGTGGAAGCTGCGTACACAGAATACTGTAGTAGAATTTTTTTTTATATCAAGGCCTATTGCAGAGTTGCTTCATTTTCACTTTTGATACAATGGAACAATAAAAAAAACATATACATTAACTTTAACTGAGCAGTTTCATTACTATTATTTTTACATCTCAAAAATAATTTCCAGTGCTATATAATGGGAGAAATGTCTGGACCTTATTCTTCTTTACATGAGAACTGGGAAGGACTGGTTTATTGCTACATCTCTATGGAGCTTGGATGGCAGCTGGGATAAAATGAATTGACCATCAACTGACGCTCTGGGTCTGCTAAAGCTGTCTTCTTCCATCATCTATACACACACTTTTATGTTTCCATTCGTTCCCTTTATTACAGCTTTCATTCTTTTGAGGAGCTTCTAATCATTCCTGATATAGAGCTCCATGTTGAAGAGAGTCTGTCACCTCCCTCAAACGCTATTAGATGTAGTACTACATGAATTTCACATGAGTCTTGATTGCTAATTTTAAGTGGGTACTCCCTCCCATTTCCCTGATGTGCACCCACAGACTCGTGCTGTAATGCATTGCTAGGACTTCTGCTACGCACACTGATAGTGGAGAGGACTCTTGAGCATGAGCTTGACAGTCCTCTCAATGTATTACAGCACTGGTTTATTGACACATATCAGGGGGAGTATAAACCTAAAAATTTGTGATCTGAACTCAGCAGGCATAGTACTGTTCATGTATTACTGCTCCTTAGATCTTGAGCGAGGTAACAGACCTCCTTTAAATGCAAAACGTCTGGCTCACTGAAGCCACAACTAGAGGGAGCTTAGGTGGTTACTACATATTGTTTAAACACTGAGCTAAATAAAATCATTTGCAAAAGCGGGGGTGAAATCATAAGTCCCCATAACAAAATTTAGAATATTCCTCAACTAATGGGGCATAGTTGGACCTTGCTTTGTTTTCTCACTTTTCTAAGGCTTCCTTAGAAAAAAAAAGGACCAGAGCGCATGACTGAAACCATCAGGGGAGAAAAAGGGTAAATATGGCTCTTTTTTTTTATTTTAGCACATTTCCAGGAGCTGCCCATGTTTTCACTTATCTCAGAAAAACCCTTTAATCATCTGCAGTGAGGTCCATAATACACGGATCAAGCTCTGTCTGCCCACAGCCACCACTAGGGGGAGCTAAAACAGAGCAGTATAAATCTCTATGCAATAATCTCTATGCTCCCCCTAGTGGTGGCTGCAGGAAATGCACTTGACTATATCTGGCAGCAGTAAAAGCAGCTCAGTGCTGGGCCCATCTTCCCTCTCCGGCCCCATAGCAGTCACATGGTCTACCTACTGTGCAGGGCTTAATTAAGACCGGCGTCTAAGTTCCTATAAAAAGGGCAATGGAAAGCTGATGCCAGGAGGGGAAAAATGCTGAGCAGGGGAACGCCACTTAAAACAGTAGCATTCTGGACTGAAAAATTGTCTTTGTACGTTATAGAACTGGCTATTGAGGCCTTGATTATAATAGTCTATTTCAGTGATTTTTCTACTGGAGTTCCCTGGAACCTGTGTAGGAGCTCCACAAAAAACAATGTAGGGGTGGCATACTCAGCCTTCTCACAGTAGCTTGCCACAAGTAGAGGAACATTAGTCAACAAATTATGACCAAAATGAAAAATAATACAATGATTTACCCACCCCTACACCCAATCCTGTTTGAGGGAGGAATAAGAGTGGTTATTCCTGTGGAGCAATAACTTTTCTTGACATACGTGTTGAAAGGGGTGATAATAACTCCATCAAGACCACTCTGTTTAGCAAAAAGACATCAACTTATAGCTTGTTAAGGTGGGATAGCTTCCATCCTAGATCACTCAGAAAAGGTATACCTAAAGGGCAGTTTCTTAGGGTTTGTAGAAACTGTTCTGACCATAGGGATTTTACCAGGGAGGCTTCACACCTATTCCACAGTTTTAAACAGAGGGAGTACCCTGACTCCTGCCTCTATGACGCCTGGAGTAATGCTGATTCTATTGAAACAGTACTGGTCACTTCTTAAAACGAACCCGGACCTGGACTTGGAAAAATTCCTTCCAGACTATCCAGCAATAACGTTTAGACGGGGACGCAGTATAGGGGACTCACTGGTGCATAGCAATTTTGAAGTCCCAGCAAGAAGCACCTGGTTGGCCAATAGGAAAGCTGGAACCTTTAGATGCGGCAAGTGTAAAGCATGCCCCTTCATTGCGGTTGGGAACACTTTTACTGATAGTGCCCAAGGACGGACCTACTGTATAGAACTCGCTCATTTGCGAACTGTAATATTGTGGGGGTTGTGTATCTGGCCCATTGTGACTGCTGATGTAAATATGTGGGTAAGACCTGCAGAATGTTCAAGAAGAGAATTCTTGAACATGTGGGTGATATTTGTAAAAGGCGTGATAAACCACTCTCAAGACATGTTTTTCTCCATCATGGAGGTAATATAAGAACACTACAGTTCTCCATGATTGAAACAATCAAACAATCAATTAGGGGTAGAGATTACGATGGACAACCATATATCACACATATAAATGGGCAAATATTGTTTGAACTGTGCTAATCTCGGTCAATAATAATCTATATATGGGAGTGTGTAGCCATCTTCCGGGTTACTGAGTATTTTTGCCCCTCCTGTTTTGATAAAGTAACCCCTTGGCTATATTTGGGGTTTTAATGAGGGTCCCACTTTGTTTATTTGTTATTTCCCCCTCCCTCTTTCCTTGGAGCATTTAAATCGGCTATTACGACTATACTGCCGTGTATCTGATTCCCCTGTAATCCTTTGGCTGGTCCGCTCACGTGACTATCTATCAGGGCACACTTGGATCCCTGCAGCGCCGATCATGTGATGTTTTGGACAATTACATGGTCTGAACATCACGTGAACATAGGAGGCGCGGTCCTGTGACTGTGGCACGGAAGATAGATGTAAGTGACGTTTGCAACTTGCAACGCCCTCTTCCTTCCGGCGACTTATTTAAACCTGCACGCCGGTTACGTTCCTGTCACTCTACCACACACGCCATGCTGCCGCAGGCGCTACACAGCATCCAGTCCAACTGACAACCTCGGACTATAGCGTCCACCGGACCTTTTATCTTCACACGGGATACACAAGTATCATTGGGTTTCTTTATGGCAGGACAACCTATTGTGTTTATATCTTGTGTGAGGGGGCCAGGTGTCCCATTGATCCATCGGCCACAGTAATCAATAATTTCTATATCTAACCAGCATTGGTTGTTCTGACAGTAGTATCTTGTCGGATTTGAATGGCAAAATACAATGTCTCGATATTACGAAATTACCAGCTTGCACCTTCCTGCTGTTCTGTTCTTCTGAATACTTCATTTGTATTCTAATCTGCACACTCAGTGACTGTTTTCTTTTCGTTGGCACGAAAGCTACATTTCCTGCATTCTTTTTGAAATCTTTGAACTAACCGGAATCAGCCAAGCCTATCATATGATGAGTCTGCCTTCTGACTAGTGAGCCCTCTTTTATGTAATTCAACCTACAGTATCTGCCAAAGACATACCATAGATCAGGCATCCTCAAACTGCGGCCCTCCAGCTGTTGTAAAACTACAACTCCCACAATGCCCTGCTGTAGGCTGATACCTGTAGGCTGTTCAGGCATGCTGGGAGTTGTAGTTTGCAACAGCTGGAGGGCCGCAGTTTGAGATGCCTGCCATAGATCATAATGTATTCATTTTTACAAGCAGAGCAAAAACGTTATGTCCATGAATCTAAGATATGATTTGTGGTACTTTGTGTCTTTCTTTGCATGCTTTGATAGGTTGATTATTGTGTGTATTTGTTGCTGGCCGTATTGCGATTCTTGAGACCTATTTAGTTACAATTACTAATACTAGTAAATATTACTTACTAATAGCACTAGTACTACTAGCATTAGGCCTCTTGCACACGACCATATGGCTTTTTCAGTATTTTGCAGTCTGCAAAAAACGGATCCGCAAAACATACGGATGATGTCCGTGTGCATTCCGTTTTTTACGGAACAGCTGGCCCTGATAGAACAGTACTATCCTTGTCCGTTATGCGGACAATATTAGGACATGTTCTATGTTTGAACGGAACGGAAAAACAGAAATACGGAAATGGAAGGCATACGGAGTACCTTCCGTTTTTTTTGCGGATCCATTGAAATGAATGGTTTCATATATGATCTGTATACGGAACACAAAAAAATGGAACGTAAACGGAAAAAAAAGTTTGTGTGCAAGAGGCCTTACCTTGTAGTCATTGTGGCGTACGTCTTCCACTATTTTTTCTAAACTTGTCTTATCTGATTTTGCGAGACTGCCTTTATACGCTTCTTCTGTCAGCCTTTACTCTGTATTAAATAGTAAAACACTGGGGCACATTTACTAAGCTCAGCTTTTCCTCTGTCATTTTCTGTCCTTTTTTCCCTATCATGTGCACTCATTTAGGGTTTGATTTATTATTTTGCGCACAGCTGTTCTTACATGAGCCGTATTTTTCTGCAGTGTTTTACCTCTGATAGTACTTGTGGTGTAAACTATTGCACCTAAATTTATTATTGTGGCACATGCTGCCAAGTGTCTATGTAGTCCAGGTTGTTGTTTTTAGCGCTTCCATTACCCATATAAAGGAAGCCTCTTTGAAGGGCAAATATTTTGTCCCATCTTTCCTGCAAGCTTTTTGACTGCAACATATGTAAAATATGTCCTGGTTACTCACACAGCGTGTCGGGAGTACAGGGGGAGGGCTCACTGACAGCGCTGGCCACGAAGAAAGGAAAGAGATTTCTTTCTATATTAATATATATTTCATCTATAATAACTTTATTGCTCCGCTACTGTATGCAGGAGCAGTGAGGGCAGATGCCTGCCCGCTCCCAGTCTGTCATCCTAGCCAGTGCAGCACTGCCCTGTTCGAAAGATGGATGTCCCTTAGTGGCAGCTCTGAAAAATACTGCTACTAAGGGACATCTCAGCCCTAGTTTTCTCCTAAAAATAAAGGTTCTCCCTAAATAAAGTTTATTAGAAAAATGTTCCCTATCCCTGTCCCTACACATTAGCAAAAAAAATGTAAAAATAATATGATAGTAAAACTTTAAATTTATGAGACAAAAAGCTGTTTGGAAAAGGTCAAAGATTACATTGTAGAACACATCTGAAAAAAGTGTGTAAAGAAATCTCAATTGCGCCACAAAATCATATACATGTGGACAAATAATACGCCATCCCCAAGAGTGTCATAGTTTTAAGCCACTTTGTATGCAAAAAAATGACAAAGAAATATGCACACATGTATGTGTCCTCAAAACAGGCGTACCTAAGTGCACCATAAGAATTTGTCTTTAATTAGAAAATGGCGCTGGCGTCGCAAAACACAACGAAACACATGCAACATTGTTCATAAATTGTGCAGACACAAATAAACATGGGTATCAAGGAGAGACTATGACAAAAAAAAGTGTCGCACTGGGTAAAATCAACATTTAAAAGGACTTTCAGATATTTGTGAATAGCAAACAGGATACTTCACCAATATCAGATGGGCGGGGGTCTGACCTGACTCCCCACACCCCTCCAGATCAGCTGGTAGAAGAGGCTACTACGCTTGTGTGAGTGCTGCGTCCTCTTCAGTGTTCACTTGCACGCCATCTCTCTTGTAGCGGTAAGGAGGTGTAATTAACCCCTTCCTCTCCCATTCAAGTGAGCAGTAAAGAAAAGTGTCCCATGCTACCAGGGAGATGGTGTGCTAGTAAACTTTGGAGAGGATGCAGCGCTCACATGAACTGATTGGGGTAGGTGTCTGATCTGATATTGATGACATATCCTATCAATATCCCGACACTGAACCTTTAACACACATCAGCATCACATTGCACATTAAAAAACTATATCACTAAACTACGGAGATACAATTAACTTTTTCTCAACCAACCAGTTCAACCTAAAATGGAAAGAAGCAGAAGTTAATGCATAACATTATTAGCTTAGTAAACTGAACGCAGTCAACCTCATTACTTTGTAGTGTGTCTTCTGCACCCTCCTACATGCTGCCAAAGCAAGCAGAATATTTGGGGCATCAACAGAAGCAGAAAAGCCCATGATTAGAGAATGCAGTGAGCCCAGGAGAGGGGAGAGGATAGCAATGACGGACCCACTCACTCTGTTGCTCCCCGGGGCCATGCAGTGATGGGCACACCTGTTGCTCCCTTCAGGGCACACTCTGGTTTTGGGTAGTGTTGAGCGAACCCGAACTGTAACGTTCGGGTTCGTACCAGACTTTAGGGTTTTTTGCGCCCGGACCCGAACTTTTCCGTAAAAGTTCGAGTTCGGTGTTCGGCCGTTTAATAAAGCTTGTTGAAAGGTTGCAGGGCAGCCAATCAACAAGCGTTAAAGATGTGGGCCCTTAGAAATAACAAACAAACAGTGACCCCTTTGGCCCAGAAAAATCAAATATTAAACACAAAAGTAGCTAAAAGCTACAATTTTCTATTTGCGGCCTTTTACTAAAAATTTACTTTTATTATGACCATTCTAAAAATAGGAAAAACTTTCCTACAAAAAGCCTAGATACATTTAAAAGGAAAGGACTGGATAGTGGGGATTTAAGACTAATATAGTGTAGTATAGTCATTATTACGCTGCATATTCAACTGACTCTCATATGTTTATTTTTAAAGGGTTTTTTGAAAGATCAAAAATGGAAGACGTGTTATTTTCACACTCACCATTTATCTGAGGGCTAGAGGGGCTTAAATTCAGTCCCATATTTTTTTAGTCTCTCTTTGGTCTGAGAAAAATAGTTATTAACACTATAAGTGCAATTGACAGGGTATATATATCAACCCACCAATTCCAATTGCACTGATTTATTATATCTATTTTTATTCGGACATAATTCAAACAAGCCTCCCAGACTACTTTGTTATTATTGCCCTATCTATATTGAGCAAGATTCTGTGGTATTTACCGTACATGCAGCTGTTGAAACTATCACTGCTTTAAGGAACTTTCTTTTAACTGAAAATAGGAGACGCCTGCAGTACGCTCCTACTCTTTCTAACACCATGTTTCCAGCACCTATTCTTAAAAACACTGATTCCTATTGTCCCCCCCGACATGTTTTGCCACAGATGTGGCTTCATCAGGGTATAGGAACAACTAAACCGAGCGCTTGAATTTCAGGTTGTATATAGCGAAAGAAGGTCCGCCCCTCATGTCAGTAGACTACTCACTTTGCGCTCCAGGTTTAGGGACCAGAATCACTAAAGTATCATTGGTAGTTTCCCCTATCATTCTTCCATTTACCTGTGTCCGTATCCACCTAAGGGAAAGGATTCCCGGCCGGCCCCAGGACATGCGTGTTGGACTAAGGGTACTTTCACACTAGCGTTAGTGTGATCCGGCAGGCAGTTCTGTCGTCAGAGTTGCCTGCCGGATCCGGCGTTCAGTGTGACAACTGACAGCATTTGTAGACGGATCCGGGTGCGGATCCGCCCACAAATGCATTGCAAGAACGGATCCGTCTCTCTGCTTGTCATGCGGATGGACAGATCCGTCTTGCAGTCTTTTTCACAGTTTTCCCGGTCTGCGCAGACCGGAAGGACGGATCTGTCCTTCAGTTGTTTCGTAATGCAGGATCCGGCACTAATGCAAGTCAATGTAAATTTATGCCGGCATTCCGGCGACTGATCAGGCATTTTGGACAGACATAATACCGCAGCACGCTGCGGTATTATGTCCGGCCAAAACACCTGACCTGTACTGAACGGAAGGCATACTGATGCAAACTGAGCGGATTTCTATCCATTCAGATTGCATGGGGATATGCCTGATCAGTTCTTTTCCGGCATAGAGCCCTTTTGACGGAACTCTATGCCGGAAAAGAATAACGCAAGTGTGAAAGTACCCTAAGACAGATCGCTTATCCATAGTCTCAGCGCGCATGTCCCGACACTTAGCCTAATATCGCTTAATCATTCCTTAGAGCGCATGTACAAGCAAATAGTCCCAATCTCCAATGATCCTTCATCACGCATGCTCCTATACTTAAGCTATTTGCTTCAATTTTTCGCAGGTGCACATGTCCGAACACTTAGTCGGAATCTTATCGCTTAATTGCTTGATCATTCCTTACAGCGCATGTACAAGCAAATAGTCGCAATCTCAAAAAATTCCTTCATCACGCATGCTCTTATACTTAGGCTATTCGCTTCAATTTTTCGTAAGTACGCATGTCTGAACACTTAGTCGTAATCTTGGAAATTCCTTATACCACACATGCTCATACACTTAGTCTACGAAATCTAATTTTTACGACACATCAAATTTAGGAAGGAAATTTCTCTTAATAATAATTTTTCCTGATTGGGGGGATTTTTATATTATATTTAAGACTATCCCCAATTCTCAGCATAAGCTCATTTTCTATATCCCCTTATGTTCACATAGATTTATAAATAATGAAAATAAATATAAATTTGCTGTAAGGTAAAAGTTGTTATAAATCTAAGAAAAAATATTTATTCCTCTTAGGCCTCATGCACACAACCGTTGTTTGTTTCCGCGTCCGTTCCGTTTTTTTTCACGGATAGGATGCTTCCCCATTCATTTCAATGGGTCCGTCAAAAAATGCGGATGGTCAACCGTTTTCCTTCCGCTTCCGTGATCCGTGTTTTCATTCCGTCAAAAAAATAGTGCATGTCCTATTTTTTTCACGGTCGCGGACAAGGATAGGCATTTTACAATGATCTGCCATAAAAATCGGATCCGTCAAAAAAAACGTTTTTTTTGACGGACCTGAGCTTCAAGGAGGAGCGGACGCGGAGGCAGGCAACGGTCGTGTGCATGAGGCCTTAGTCTGTCGCCGTAACACTCAGTTCACACTTTCGCGTAAAACGCCGCGTTCGAACGCGCATAAAAACGCACAACAGTACAGGAACCATGCATTCCAATGGGGGTGGTTCACACTTGCGCGTTTTTATGCGCGTTCGAGCGCTAAAACGTCCGACGCATAAGCAAGTATGTTCGCGTTAGTCGGGCGTTTTTCGAGCGTTTGGTGCCAATAGACTTCAATGGGAAACGCGATAGGCGTGTTGTTCGGGCGTTTGTGCAGCGTAAAGCGCGCCTATGGACGCAAGTTTGCAACATGCTGGAAAGGCCAAAACAACAGGTGCAAAGCACACAGAGTTTAGCTGGAGAGCAGCCATGGAGGAGGCCTGTGATTCAGAAAACATTATCAGGCTGGTGCAGGCCAAGCGGTGCCTATATGACACCAAGACCCCATTATAAAAACCGCAGGGTCCGACTGCAAGCCTGGGAGGACATTTGCAAGTCCATCTGGCCAGAGTGGCCGCAGTTTACCAAGAGTGTCCGACAAGGCAAAGGTATGTGTGATTTACTTTCTGACCTCAAAATCTAGTGTGCACTGGTGTCCAAAATATTATATGTAATAGCTCAGGCCATCTCTTGCAGCACGGCTTGAGGTGATGTCCAACTGCACCTACACAAATGGTGGCCTGTCTTGTACTTGCTGGAGCCTTGCAGGCATGCATGTAGCTGTATTTTGCCATCACCTACAGGGCCGCACAATCACCACACTTCTTATAGTATATGGCCACTCAATTTGCCTAGTTAGCCTTGCCTCATGGGCACATAACAATTTGGATACAGTACCCTCTGGCCTGTAGTAATTGCCTGCTGCTGTGTGTCACCTGTTTTATAGGTGTAATTATGCTAGCAAACGGCACAAACTGTGGGGGCTTTCAGAATGGTTAGTTTCTCCTCCTACATGTTATGTCTCCCTTCTAGTGAGGTCTGTGTAGGAGTTGTATGTGGGATGTGTCAGTTGTTATGTGGCCAGTTCGTATTTGCCCTTGCGCACATTATGGGTCAGTGCAATGGGCCAGTACTATCAATCAAGTAGAAATGGTTCAGCTGAATAGTGTTTTTATGCGCAGTGTATGTAAGCTAATGATGGGCAATGTAGAGAAGTTGCTCTAATTGTGGCCTTGTTATGCGGAATTGTAACTTGCTAGTGAGGTGACGTATGTAATCCAATATGACTGATAGTGGCCTATGTATTTATGGACACATTTCTGTTGTGTATACGTCAGGGCAGTCGAATCTCGGCCCTCCAGCCGTTTCATACATGCTACTGTCATCATGCTCTGCCATAGCTTCACACACAGTTAGCATGGTAGTTGTTGTGATTTCGAATCAGCTGGAGGGCAGCGTTTCGGTGGCGATTTTTTTTGGGTAGATTCGCATTTATAGCCACATGAATGGCCACATTAATTGCTCCCTCATTAGGAATGAATCTAATGGCCGAGTCTTTACAACAAAATTGTGTGACCTAATTTCGCCCACCATTTGCTTGTTACCACACGTAATTGTAATATTGCCTCCTAAAGGGGACTCTCCACGGGCCATAATATATTATAAAACATGTTGAGACAAAATGGCTCAAACAGAAAATTTTAATTAGGCAATTATCAGCAAACAATAAAGAAAATGTTACTTATGATGCTAATTAACATAAACAAAGTAACTCAAGCATATTTAAATGGCTTCCAACTGCCAAGGTAACGCCCCATGTGGCGACATAAAATAAGCGGTAAACTGCTCCCGCACTGCTGCACCTTGTCTGTGGCCACGCACAACACTGGGACGATGACTCTGCAGGGAATGGCTGAGGGAATCATCGAAATTAAAGCCGTCTCTTGCCCGCACAAAATTATGGAGTACGCAGGCTGCCTTAACGGCCGATATGGCAGTCTCCAATTTGAGGTGAATGGGTGTGTGGAGAAACCGCCATTTGTTGGCGATTATGCCAAAAGCGCACTCCACAACCCTGCGCGCTCTAGTCAGCCGATAATTGAAGACTTGCCTTGCTAGAGAAAGTCCCCTGCTGGAATACGGCCTCATCAGGTTTTCGCCCAGCGCAAAGAGCCTCGTCGGCAACGAAAACAAAGGGCATTGCTGGTGAAGTGGTGCCAGGCAGTGTGGTGTGGTCAGGGAGATCCAGAGCCTTGTCCTGTAGCATTTTGCCAAATTCCGAATGGGCAAAGACTGCAGAGTCTGACCTACTGCCATATGAGCCCACATCTATGTACCGGAAGCTATAGTTGGCATCATACATCGCAAATAGGACGAAAGAAAAGTATTTTTATAATTATAATATTGGCTGCCACTGAACCGGCTTCTTTATGCGGATATGTTTGTCATCTATAGCTCCGGCACAGTTGGGGAATTGGCAGGTTTTCTGGAAGACATCCGCGATTTCCTTCCACTGCTCCTTATGCGGTTGGGCCATCACTGCTGCATGAAGCGCATCCCATATTGCCACGCAGGTTTCACGGATGATCATACTTGCAGTGGATTTCCTACTATAAACGCATAATGTAGACTGGCCAAAGACTGGCCTGTACCTAAGTACCTGAAATGAGAAAAATATATATTTAATATGAGCGTATTGTTTTTGTTTTTAGTCAACACTATAAAAAAATGGAAAAGTCTCAAGGACGCTTTCATACGGCATCGCCGCCTAGAGAGGGAGCAGAGGAGCGGCTCATCACCCACACGCTCTTGTTATGTGCATGCGGAGCAAAGGGCCTTCTTGATTCCCTGCACTGAAATGAGGAGGTTAGACACTGTACTACACATTGGGGAGAGGATGTGTCATGACATAACGTCACATATATTCACATTGATATGGGGAACATACTTAACTATATTTTTCTCGTTAACAGCACAGAGAGTAGCTGGGAACATAGTCAGGCTGCAGATGAGGCGGAAGATGACTCTGGCCACACTCGGGACAGCGAGCCAGGCCAATCTACTGCGGCAACCAGTCCACCAGGGACAGAGGGCCCTCCGCCGCTTACATGCCCCACACAGCCAGGCCCATCTGTGCCAGAAGCCACTCGCCAGCAAAGGGCCAAAAGGAGGAGAGTTGAACTGCATGAGGACCGACTGATAGCCAGCCTGGATGCCCTGGCACATCCCGTTCCAAAAATGTCCAGTCACGGGCATTTTCTTCTCAGTCTGGAGGACCGAATGCAAAATGTGCCCAGACCGCAACTCACCAAAGTCCAAGAGATGCTGACCCGAACGCTGGACACTTTTGCTATACCGTTCCAGGAAACCCAGCCGGGCCCCCAGCAGGCCACACAGCAGGCCACACAGCAGGCCACACAACTGGCCACACAACTGGCCACACAACTGGCCACACAGCTGCCCACACAGCTTGAACCTGTAATGGCACAACATCAGGCCCCGCAGCTGTCTCCACACCAGGCCACAAAGCTCGCCCAACAAGTGGCGACTGAAATGGCTACAGAAGTGGCCACTGAAATGACCACCAAAGTGGCTTCAAAAATTGCTTCCATGCATGCCCCTATGCCGGCTCCTATGCAGCCTCCTCTCCCGGCTCCTAGGCAGCATCCGATTCCGGCTCCTAGGCAGCATCCGATTCTGGCTCCTAGGCAGCATCCGATTCCGGCTCCGATGCAGCCTACTATGCAGGCCCTAGGCAGGACCCCCAGTATGGCCAACAATATGGCCACCAACATGGTCCACAATTTAGCCAACATGGGCCAACACATCCCACTACATATGGGCAACTATATCCACAGCAGTATGCTCCACAGGGATCCCAATATGCTCAACAGTATAGTCAACCATCGGAACCTGTGCAACAATATGGCCAATACTATGGCCAACATTACGACCAACATGGCCCCCAAGATGGTCCACATTATGGCCACCAGTATGGCCTGACCACCTCCACAAGCACCACCACCAGCACACAGGCCAATGCCGAGCTTCAAACGCGGCAAACCACTCAAACAAGGCGGGATCCGGAACCAGAAACAACCGGCACAGATTATGAGGACCTGTGAGAAATGGTACTGCGATTTAAAGTGCCGGTAGTTGAAGTGCCAACTACTTTAGTTATATTCTGTTAAAAGGATTATCATATTTTGTTTGCATTTTGCACAAATGTTATGTGCAGTTTAGTGTACTCCGTTTAAACATGTTGGGGAACGTACTGAGTTTCTTTATTGCCCCAAACATAAAAACTAAATAACTATATGTTTGGAGTCTTTTTTATGGGAAGGGTTACACCTTGCAAAGGTGGCTACATGATGCATGTGCTGAATATTTATGGTAACAAGCATACCGCAGAAACAACATGACTACTAAAATTCAAAAACACTCATATACAGTCGCAACACAATAGACATGTTTGTGAAGGGCCCGATTTATATACTACTTACCGCAAGTTAGGACCAGTCTTTCAACAGGTGGAATGCTGTCCCGCATGAAGGTGTCCTGGTGCATCAAACGACTCTCCAACAGCCCCAGGAGCTCGTCAAAGCTGGAGACGATACAAATTCAGACAAATAAAAATTACAACATTACTACACGCTATGCTTAAAAAACACATACTACCCACATCACGTATACATACTAACCTGGGGATGGACATTCTCATGTAGCCAAAAACTGGTCCTCATGGGCACGTAGGTTCTGGTAGAGAGCCCAGAACTGGCCCCTCTCCTGCCGCTGGGCAATGACCGGATGGACCCAGAACCGTCGCCTGCTGTCCCTCCTTCTCCTCAAACGCTCAAGTTGGATTGCAGTCACAAGCACTGCAACATGTCGCCTCCTGTAGCAGTCCATGTTTCCTAAGCACACACTAGATCAGCCACCATGGAATTTCACACCTCAAAAGCACTCAGATTGGCCAAACTATATATAGCGAGGGCTGTTTGGTCATTGGCCCACTATGCAGTCAATCACATAAACGCGCGTCAAACGCGCCTACACTATTTACCAAAAAGCTTGAAAAAAACGCGCGTAAACGCCAGTCTTGAACTCCCTAAAAACGCTAGGCTTCAAAACGCTCAGGTCTGAACCCAGTGTTAGGGACAATTACCCAAGTGGGATACTGCAAAAGGACATATTTAGCTTAAAGGGGTTAACGTAAACCATCTCATATAATGGCTTTGTTAACGATTACTTTATTTTACTAGAGGTCTAAACATCAATTCTTCATTGTGTTTAATCTATGTATCCAACGGGCTTCAATTTGGAGTAATTTCTTATCAAGGTTGCCCCCTCTCGGACCTAGGGATATTTTTTCGAAACTACCAAATTTTCAAACGTTAGAATTATTGTTGTGAAAGAACCTGACATGCCTCGAAATACAAGTATCTTTTTTCGTTTCTGGGGCATGCGCGCTGAGACTATGGTTAAGCGATCTGTCTTAGTCCGACATGCATGTCCTGGGGCCGGCCAGGAATCCTTTCCCATAGGTGGATACGGACACAGGTAAATGGAAGAATGATAGGGGAAACTACCAATGATCCTTTAGTGATTCTGGTCCCTAAACCTGGAGCGCAAAGTGGGTGGTCTACTGACATGAGGGGAGGACCTCCTTTCGCTACATACAACCTGAAATTCAAGTGCTCGGTTTAGTTGTTCCCATACCCTAATGAAGCCACATCTGTGGTGAAACATGTTGGGGGGTCAAAAGGGAATCAGTGTTTTTAAGAATAGGTGCTGAAAACATGGTGTTAGAAAGAGTAGGAGCGTACTGCAGGCTTCTCCTATTTTCAGTTAAGACAGTTTCCTTAACCCCTTAAGGATGAAGGGCGTACATGTACGCCCTTCGTCCACACTTTAAAGATGGCGCCCGCTCCCGCACGGAGCGGGCGCATGAGCTGCGGGTAAACGCTTGATTCATCAAGCTGACACCCGCAGCTCATGTCTGTGACCGGCAGCGCGGACATTTAACCCCTCAGATGTCGTGGTCAATCCTGACCACGGCATCTGATCGCACAAAAACCGAAAGTTTCACTTTCGGTTTGTGCTCCGGCTCCCCTGATGGCCACAAGGGGAGCCGAGCATGCATGTAGTAGCCTAGGTTTCTGTGAATGAAACCTAGGTTACTACATAGTATTCCTATGGAGCCTATGACTGTAATAGGCTCCATAGGAAATATGCGATTTTCTCATATATTCCAATGCTATTGCATTGGAATATATGAGAATAGCAATCTGATGATTGCATCTTATAGTTCCCTGTGGGAACTATAAGAAAGTGGTAAAAAAAAAAAAAAAGTTTAAAAATAAAAATAAAATAAAAAAATATAAAAATTCAAATCACCCCCTTTCCCCAAAATGAAAATAAAATAAATAAAAAATAAAAAATTACACATAATGGGTGTCGCAATGTGCGAAACGCCCATACTATAATAATATTAAAAATATTCACCATACGGTAAACATAAAACGAAAAAAGCGTCCAAATGGCTAATTTCCTAAAAAATGAATAAAAAGTGATCAAAACATCATACGCACCCCATAATGGTATCAATTAAAAGTTCAGATTGCCCCGCAAAAAATGAGCCCCTACACTGCTCCGTACGCATAATTACAAAAAAGTTATAGGGGTCAAAACATGGCGACAAAAATTAAATAAAAAAATTCCAACTTTTAATTTTTTTCACTATCAAAACGCAAGAAAAACTATACATATTAGGTATTGCCGGATTCGTACTGACCTGAAGAATAAAATTAACCAGTCAGTTTTATCGCAAATCGAACGTTGTAATTTAAAAACCAGTAAACTGTGGTGAAATTGCTTTTTTTGCAATTTCACCCCATTTGGAATTTTTTTCCCGTTTCCCACTACATCACATGCAAAAATAAATGGTAGCGTTAAAAAGTACAACTTGTCCCGCAAAAAAAAAGCCATCATATGGCTATGTGAGCGGAAATATAAAAATGTTATGGCTTTTGGAAGGCAGGGAGCGCAAAACAAAAACGCAAAAATCCCAAAACCCCCGGTCCTTAAGGGGGTTAAAGTAGTGATAGGTTTAACAGCTGCATATAAATACCACAGAACCTCGTTCAATATACAGTAGATAGGGCAATAATAACAAAGTAGTCTGGGAGGCTTGTTTAAATTATGTCTGAATAAAAATAGATATAATAAATCAGTGCAATTGGAATTGGTGGGTTGATATAAAGTATATACCTTGCCAATTCTCTCAGACCAAAGAGAGACTAAAAAAATATAGGACTGAATTAAAGCCTCTCTAGCCCTCAGGTAAATGGTGAGAGTGTGACAATAACACGTCTCCCATTTTTGATCTTTCAAAAAACCCTTTAAAATAAACGTATGAGAGTCAGTCCATAAAGTGGATATTTTAAATATGCAGCGTAATACCGACTGTACTACACTATATTAGTCATAAATCCCCACTATCCAGTCCTTTCCTTTTAAATGTCTCTAGGCTTTTTGTAGGGAAGTTTTTCCTATTTTTAGAATAGTCATAATAAAAGTAAAATTTTAGTAAAAGGCCACGAATAAAAAATTGTAGGTTTTAGCTACTTTTGTGTTTAAAATTAGTGCCCTTAGAAGCCATCACAGCCATGCCTACTAATGGCATGGCTGTTATTGGCCTGTGCAGCATGTGACCCAGCCTCTATATAAGCTGGAGTCACGTAGCGCCGTACGTCACGTCAGCTCTTACTAGTGTAGGGATAGGATGCTGCTGCTGTGAGGGAGAGATTAGGAAGGAATATCAGAGCTTGGTGTTAAGTCTGCGATCAACAGCAATTTTTTTTGTGGGTGCAGTGTAACATTTTTGTACCCTGCCCTGAGACCAGTGACACAGAAATAAGTTTTAATCTGTCTGTTAATTAGGTGGGCGTCGGCAGCCATTTTGTGCAAGTGCAGTGCACTTGCACCTGTATATGTGCCAGGGACAATAATTTAATCCTGTTCTTCAGTAAATCAATCTGTTATATTCTGGGGGGACATCTCCACGGTTATTAGGCTGTCCTTCACAAGTGGCTTGGAGGGTGTGTTCCTGCTGCACTGCATACCTAACAGTGAAAATAATTCTATTAAATTCATCTTTCACATATTTGTGTGACCTAAAGCAATTTTTTCTCTTTATGACACTGGCACTGCATATCTGACAGGGAAATTAATTCAATAAATCCATCTGTTAGATTCTGGGGTGGACAAATAAACTTTTTTGGCAGTCAAGTACCCCTGCGGCCTGCGCTGTGTATCTGACAGGGAAATAAATTCAGTAAATCAATCAGTTAGATTCTGAGGGGACATTTCCACGGTTATCAGGCCAGTCATTCACAAGTGGCTTGGAGGTTGTGTTCCTGCTGCACTGCATACCTGACTGTGAAATATATTCTGTAAATTTGGCGGTGTTTAGATTGCTCTGTGATCTGTACCCCTTTTTTCTTTCAAACTACCCCTGCCCTGCATACCTGACTGGGAAATATCTCCTGTAAATTTGGCGGCGTTTAGATTGTTGGGTTATCTGTACCCCTGTTTTCTTTCAAACTACGCCTGCACTGCATACCTGACTGGGAAATTTATTCTGTAAATTCGGCGGCGTTTAGATTGCGGGGTGATCTGTACTCCTTTTTTCTTTCAAACTACCCCTGCACTGCATACCTGACTGGGAAATATATTCTATAAATTCGGCGGCTTTTAGATTGCTGGCTGGGTGATCTGTACTCCTTTTTTCTTTCAAACTACCCCTGCACTGCATACCTGACTGAGAAATATATTTTGTAAATTCAGCGGCGTTTAGATTGTGGGGTGATCTGTACCCCTTTTTTATTTCAAATTACCCCAGCACTGCATACCTGACTGGTAAATATATTCTGTAAATTCGGCGGCATTTAGATTGCTGGGTGATCTGTACCCCTTTTTTCTTTTAAACTATCCCTGCACTGCATACCTGACTGGGAAATATATTCTGCACGCTGGTAGATGCCCTGCTGATGACATTCCCACCTGACACTGGGGCCTCAGTGGAAGCAGAAGGCGAAGGCAGAGGAGGAGGAAGAAGTCACCAACGCAGCTGGGGCACCATCAGCGCCTCAGAAGGCAGGGTTAGCATGGCCGAAATGTGACTTTGTTAGCACGCCCTGCAGCCAGTGTATTGTCTGAAAGTGTGTTTTGCACAGTAGGGGGCGTTATCACAGACAAGCTTTTCTATATTTCCCAATGTTTTGGGCTCTACCCAAATAAAATAAAAATAAAAACTGTGTTGTTGGCGACTACCTCCTCCACCTACACCACCACGTTCACTGCCTCCTCAACCTCCTACTCCATATGGACTTCCTTCTCCTAGTTCAAGATTATTATTTTAAATTTTTATGTATTAGAGAGGGTTCAGAGGAGGGCAACTAAAGTAATAACTGGAATGGGGCAACTACAGTACCCTGAAAGGGTATCAAAATTAGGGTTATTCACTTTAGAAAAAAGACGACTGAGGGGAGATCTAATAACTATGTATAAATATATCAGGGGTCAGTACAGAGATCTCTCCCATCATCTATTTATCCCCAGGACTGTGACTGTGACGAGGGGACATCCTCTGCGTCTAGAGGAAAGAAGGTTTGTACACAAACATAGAAAAGGGTTCTTCACGGTAAGAGCAGTGAGACTATGGAACTCTCTGCCTGAGGAGGTGGTGATGGTGAGTACAATAAAGGAATTCAAGAGGGGCCTGGATGTATTTCTGGAGCGTAATAATATTTCAGGCTATAGCTACTAGAGAGGGGTCGTTGATCCAGGGAGTTGTTCTGACTGCCTGATTTGAGTCGGGAAGGAATTTTTTTCCCCTTAAGTGGGGAAAATTGGCTCTACCTCACAGGGGTTTTTTGCCTTCCTCTGGATCAACTTGCAGGAAACAGGTCGAACTGGATGGACAAATGTCTTTTTTCGGCCTTATATACTATGTTACTATGTTACTATGTATTTTATGTTATTTTAAGTCATTTCCCTATCCACATTTGTTTGCAGGGCAATTGTCCGCCATTTTAGTGCCCCAAAGTTTGGGTCCCCATTGACTTCATCCGAACTTGAACTTTGCGACGAAGATCGCCTGGACCCGGCGAACCCGAACTTCCAGGTGTTCGCTGAACTCTAGTTTTGGGTCCTCTTGCCTGATATTGGTTGAGGTGAAAGGCAGGGTTCCTTGGTGCCTCTGTAGATGTCTGTGCAGTGTAGCAATGCAGGGAGTCAGGTTAACAACAAATGATTCTCTACTGGAGGATTAAGTTGAAGCACATCAGTTATAGTTCTCAGCATGCAGTGGACTGACAGGTGTTACACAAATGCACTTTTCACAGTTCTTACAGGTGACACAGCTGAGCAGGTAGTTAATAGACCAAGGTGTTCTTTTTAAAGCAATCGTCCTTATTATACTGCACTTCTCTAGTTGACTTTGACATAAGCATCCAGACATGGGGTGAAACATTTTCTCTCTGCAATGCAACCACAGGTTGGACCCTAAATGTCGGTCTATGCTCTGCACTTTTTTTTAACAGGTTGCTCTACTTACAGTACACTTTTACAATAACCTTTTATGCCGATGGCCAATTTGCTCCAATATATGTTCAGGCACTGGGAGAAAACTCCTGAACAAATATACTGTAGACCCAATAGGTCCTCTTTAGACACCTTTGGGGTCATTTATTAAGACCAGCGTTTTAGTTGGAGTAGGGGCAGCAAAGCTAAAACAGAATCGAGCTAGCGGTAGGTAGGGTCCGTAATTGATCAGCCAGATAATAGATCAGTGTATATATACTATAGGATTTCATTCAGCACAACCCAATACGCAGGTGCACGTTGCTATGGTGAAATACACATACAAACGTAAAAACAAAGGTGCAATGGCACACTGCAGCTAGAGCTCCGTCCTGCCTCTATGCTGGATGTTAGAAGAGGCATTAGTTTATATTTTGGCCAAATTATGTAAGCCACCCACCATGTCACGGTTGCCTCTATGAGTGGTCCCTAACATTAATTCTTACCTTTTATGGGCCATATCAGCCACACAAAATCCAGGGAGTGCAGGTGCAGCATGCATGCCAGATACACTCTGCTTGTAACCCCGTCTGGTGCCATACAGCGTTCATCAGATCCAGGTATGCAAATACCAACATGCATGCTGAGCCCACTAGTACTTCTCCTGGAACCAAATGGCTTCTGGTAAGTTCTATAAAGCAGACTCAGTTTTATACTGACTTTAAAACCAGCCTACAGGGCGGATCCACTAGTCAGGTGTGCATGACTGCATGGAGGTCACCACGCCTCCAATATATGCTACAAAGGAATAAAATGGGGATTTCAGTCAGCACAACCCAATACGCAGGTGCACGTTGCTATGGTGAAATACACATACAAACGTAAAAACAAAGGTGCAATGGCACACTGCAGCTAGAGCTCCGTCCTGCCACTATGCTGGATGTTAGAAGAGGCATTAGTTTATATTTTGGCCAAATTATGTAAGCCACCCACCACGTCACGGTTGCCTCTATGAGTGGTCCCTAACATTAATTCTTACCTTTATGGGCCATATCAGCCACACAAAACCCAGGGAGTGCAGGTGCAGCATGCATGCCAGATACACTCTGCTTGTAACCCCGTCTGGTGCCATACAGCGTTCATCAGATCCAGGGATGCAAATACCAACATGCATGCTGAGCCCACTAGTACTTCTCCTGGAACCAAATGGCTTCTGGTAAGTTCTATAAAGCAGACTCAGTTTTATACTGACTTTAAAACCAGCCTACAGGGCGGATCCACTAGTCAGGTGTGCATGACTGCATGGAGGTCACCACGCCTCCAATATATGCTACAAAGGAATAAAATGGGTATTTCAGTCAGCACAACCCAATGCGCAGGTGCACGTTGCTATGGTGAAATACACATACAAACGTAAAAACTATATATATACTATAGGGACCCTGCAGTTAATTGTCAATTGTGGTGTACTGCAGTAGGGTGATACTGGAATCAGAGCCTTATAGTGCAGAGTGACATCACCCTGGGTTGGAATAGGGCAGTATAACACCGCAAGGTATATATACAGCAGAAGCGGGCACTACAGCTACATTGCATACTTGCTGTATACCTATCCACCCCATGTGTTTTAAAACATGCTGGCTTACATTTAGACCATTTTCTACGCCTAAAACAGGCATAAAAAATGATGAAGGGGATGGCTTGTCCACTTCCCTGCCCTCGCCATGCCCACTTGCTGGATTGCTTGATTCACAATAAATCCACCTGGCATATCCGAAACTTCCAGAGTGTGCATGGTTTTCTCTATAAATATACAAGGGCTTTGCCATGTACCACAGCACCTCATTTGATAACACAGGAGTGCAGGTTCCGTCTCCTTCCACCATGCCTAATTTTTTTAGACATTTCGTGGGCGGGGAAAAGTCGCAGATTGTCGCGCAAATAACTTTTGTTATTGTAGGCATATTTCTGGATAGTAAATTACCCCCCCCCCCCTTATCTCTACAGAGCTTCTACGCTACACCTCACTCTCTTCTGCCCTATTTTTCCAGGTAAAGTTCTTTCTGGCCTTGCCCTGGCTGGTACCTAGGTCCAGGGACAGTTTCTGTGTCTACATTTTGCATCTGCTCTCTTTGCTGTCCAGACACTAACTCACACTTTGGCCCCCATTTATCATGCCTTCACTCCTGAATTCTGGCTTCACAAAGTCACAAATGGGGCTTTTGTGAATTTTTTGGACAAAAATTTAGCAACTTTTTGCATTTTTACACTACTCACTGCAATTTTGAAATATGGTTGGGGAAGTGGGTGTGATTTCCCTCCAGATTTAACACTTAACTATTTAAAAAAAAAGTCACAGTCTCACTCCAGTAAAAGGGTGGATAGTAGATGCTTTTCTAGACAAGTGTTAGGTTTAAGGCTTCATGCACATGGCCGTTGTCCAGCCGTGTTTGTATTGTGGCCCGTAAACAGCGGGTGCAGAATATATGTGCACTGGCCGTGTATAGAGCGTATCACGGATGTGGACCCATTCATTTGAATGGGTCTGCAATCTGGATGATATGGTGCGGAACAGACCCACGGATCAGAAGCCTTTTTTGCCCCCACACCGCAAAAAAGTAGTGCATGCACTGCTTTTTTTCGGTGTTGACCGTTAGATGTGCATCACTTGAATGGGGTCTGCATCCTTAGACAGTGGGCACATGGTTTGGGCAATTTGCGGTCTACAGCACGGGCCCAGCCAGCACACATTTGTGTGCATGAGCCCTAAGGATGAGACAAATTTATCAAACAACATGCAACATTTGATAAATGTGGCATAAAGTACGCCAACACAGACTCAAGCAAAATTGACTTTCAATATTACCCTCATGATAAATTACCCCCTTAAACTCTAGATTGTTCTAAACTCCTCATTCCATATGGAGAAGGGAAACAGCCCCACCTAATGCCTCGTTTTTGATCTGGGTCAAATGGTTGTTGTTGTATAGGTTGGACTTGATGGACCTATGCCTTTTTACCATTGTACCAACTATATTACTACATTATTGTTGCACTTGTTTGGTTCAAAATTGGGTCTCCCATGAGGGGATGCAGCTTAAGCGTTGGGGTCATATCTCTCCTATAGACAGGGTCCTTTTTGTAGAAGGTGATCGTCTGAAGATCAAACCATCTCAGGTGAGTTAGCTAAGCTGTAAAGTGTGGGTGGGAAGGGGAAAGGGAGGAAAGAGGAAACCAGTCCCACCAAGTGCAGGAGCTCAGCCAGGGGATGTTGTATAACCGGAACTGACATCACTGAGCCCCTGCGCTTGGCGGGACTGGTTTCCTAATGATGGCATTACTACGCTAGCTATCTGTATAGAAGTACATTTGGGTTCAGCTGCTATGTGAGCTTTAATGAAGGGATTCTCCCATAACCTCAAAATGCATTCAGTTGTTTGAATAAAATCCAGTTTCTTGTTCTGGTTGCATCCTTGGACTGCAGAGGGATCTATCTTGTCTATGCAAACCTGGCACGAGAGGGGGGGGTAACAAGTGTCTTGAGCTTATCTTGTTTATTCCCCTCTAGAGTAGAATGAGCATACTACATGCTCTACTACATTGTCCATATCTGTTGATGAATACCAGCACTGTGATTCTTCTCCCTGCTTATCTAACACAGTCCCTCGACATCTTGCAGAGACCAGTAATTTTTATCGAGAGCAGCTGTATACACCATCAGTAGGGGTAATTACTGTGAGCTATCCTTGTTCTTTTAGAAGCACTTGTATTTTCTTCTATTGTTAGCTTTTCACAATCACTACAGTTTAATTTATACCATACTACTCTTCACAGTGGTGCCGCCCCTGATCTCATCTCGGGTTTCAACCTGACTTTCTTCTTTTCTTTGATTTTCCAATGTGGAAGGGTAGCAGTCGTATAACTGGCAACCAGATTTCAAAGAATGGACCTTGGTCTCTTTTTGTAGAAATGCATCAATCCAGTCGATCTTTAGTATATAAGTGAGCTTTTTCCAGAATTAATAATGGGTTGTCCTATTAGACACTAGTCATGTTTGCAAGATAGTCTTGCATGGCTGTAGTACTGCTAAAAAACAAGAGAGACAATGGCTCTGCAGTGGCCAACCATTAATTAGGTATGTCTCAATGGCAACAAGAGAGAAGTGAGACGTATCTTGTAACCAGTCCATTAAAATGTTTTCATCAAAACAGTCTATTTTAGCATATGCTACTGCTGCTGCAGCATTATGCATAAAGCAATCTTTAGTTTCTTCACATAATCTGTTTTCCTTGAGTTTTTTCCTTAGTTATGGCTGTTTTAACCCCTACAATATGAGGATCTTCTCCAGATAGCTCCTCTGCTACTTCTCTGTGGCCAAAACTGCCTTCCCTCACTTATACACTTGCCTTAGCCAACAGCTTCCTGCCAGCCAATCAGATTGGATTACTAAGAGACACGCCTCCTTACTAGTGATGAGCTGCATAGGCAATATTCAAATTCGCAATATTTCACGATTTTTGGGCCGAATATTTGCAATAAATTCGCAAATTCTAGAATTCGTGATCTCCAGTCATTATTTACTTGATTGCGAAAATCGGCAATGTGATATATTCGCGATAAAAATTTGCGATTAGATTATTTGCGATTAACACTAAGGGGTAGGCAACTTTCCTATTGGTTGCTAGGGATGTTGCTAAATGCCGATATTCGCAATAAATTCGCAATTAGAATATTCGCGATCAACACTATTCGCGAATCTGAATATATAGCACTATATTCTAAATATTTGCAAATTCTCGAAGTGGCGATATTCGCAATTAAAATTCGCGATTCGAATATTCGTGCTCAACACTACTCCTCACTTTGAAGCCTGATGCAGGCATGCAGTGAGAAGGACTACCCCTCTGTGTTCTGTTTACACTGAGCTGAAGACAGGGAAGACCTAGCAATGCTCTGTTAAAGGACCAATTGAAAGGCATAGGGGACATTAATGAAAGTTTTTATTATAAGGTAATTTCAGATCTTTTGATAATCATTGACAAACTAACTCAGGTATACATGCCTAGCTCTAATAAACTAGCAAATAACAAAAAATCTGACAGTTACACTTTAATGTCTGGAAACTCTATGCCTCCATTAAACGTTGGTTGTCCAATTGAGTAAAACCCTATCCTAGTTTTCTACCCTGTCAAATAAATGATCTTAAATAACCACAATATCCTTCAAATCAAACAGGCACAGATAGAATAGCAGTTCATTAAATATTAAAAATGTACCCCAGAAATATTGAAACATTTATTTATCTTTGTGTTTACTATAAATGTATAACAGATCACATATTCAATGAGAGATCAAAGTCAGTGACAGCAACCCAATATCCATAACTGATTGAATCCATAATAGATGACTTGGAGGCAGAGAAACAGTATAAGTTGGGCTACCAAAACATTTCAGGGAAGGTCCCCTTCATCAGGTATGCACACGTCACATCTGATGTGAACATATACTCAGACCAATTACCTAATAAAGACAATAATAAAACACATGTAAAATTGCAAACATTACAAACTATACATAGGAGGAGATTTATCAAAAGTGGTGTAAAGGAAAAGTGGCTTAGTTGCCCATAACAACCAATCCGATTCCACCTTTCATTTTTCAGAGCTCCTTTGGAAAATTAAGGGTAGAATCTGATTGGTTGTTGTGGGTAAATAAGCCACTTTTCCTTTGCACCAGTTTTGATAAATCTCCCCCATAGTGTTGAAATCCACATAGGATACATTTTAACTCAAACAGAATGCATGCACACATCTTGAAAATTTCAGGAACACATTAAAACTACAACACTTAAGGCCATTGGGATTAACCATATCCAAAGTAAAGATCCAGTACATTTCTTTTTGTAATTGTGTCCTTTCAATCTGTTCGTTATTACAACCATCTTCTCTAAAACAAGCCACTTCGTATACATTATGGTCTGCTTCTGCAAAGTGCTTGGCCACTCCAGTTTTATTTGATTAATTTTTTACATTAGTTCCCTGTTCACTCTTATGCAGTACTGCATCACTGCAATCCTGTAGGAACTTTCTAATTGCCGATCTGTTCTCACCATTGCAGGCCGTGATGTTTGGTCAATATACACTTTACTACAAGGACATTTTAACATGTAAATAACACCAGATATATTACATGCAAAATAAAAATCCTGTAGTTGGGAATTTATGTTTGGCCAAGACTGTTTGTCAGCCACTGTTGTACAGACTCCAAGTGTGCAATGTCATGCCCAACTTAGTGGGGGTGAGAAGCCTTGGTAAAAAGTTTTGCTATTATTTTTAAATAAGAGCTTGTAGTCCACATTGCGTAAGGATATTGGATGATAGGCGCCCAGGTTAAGTGGATCCTTATTTGTTTTGGGATTTACTTTTATGCAGGACTTGTAGAAATCTTCCATGAAGTCCCCTGGATATTGTTGCAGATCTGTGTGCTTGGGGTTGGATTGGGAATGTTATCGCAACTTAAGCGATTCTCATGTTCTCATGTTCTTTGTGTGGTGCCAAATCAATTAGAAGTATAAGTATGCACGTTCCATACTGCTTTCATAATAAGACCAGACACACAAGTTAGTTTCATGGTAAGATCTTCTCATCCCCTGAGCAAGAGTGCTTTATACAAGATACAGTCACTTAAATAGCAGACATGACATCACAATAGGGGTGTTCCTTAAGAAACGGCTATTGGCTCCTTAACTTGATAGGAGTGGTTTCACCAACTTCAACCCTGAGCTTACTGGTCGAATATTGAATATTGCACTCTAAACTTCATCAACCTCTCATAGTGATTTTAGAACAAAGAAATGTACAGAGGCTCACAGAGCTGGTTAGCTGTCATCTTTTTGGACTAAAATGTGTTACTACAGACTTTACACAATATATATAAAAACCTATCTCTCACAAATCCCTCCTTTTGTGGGAAATAGTCCAAAGGTGAACAGGCAAAGTGAGGTACTATGTCAACGCCCTAAACAGCGAAGAGCTGGACTTTCCTCATTGCTTCACCAGGTCCCCTCAACTCTCTTTCGGGTTTGCCTTCACCTTGTCCTATTTACTCCGCAACCATCAACATGTTTTTTTTTTTATTTACTTCAGGATGGAATAATCTTTGTCTTTGACAGGGGCACAGTACATATACATAGTGTGGGCATGGATGAATTAAACATTTTTAAAACAATTTTCCTAAAACGGAAAACTATACAGCACCCTGTTAAAGCCAAATGCTAAAAACACTGTAGCCACTGAACCAGTTCCCAAAACATTGTTCTGGCCATGAGGTAAATGTATTATCAATTTAAGAATTTTTCCCGTCAGTTCATTTGATAAAGTCCATCAGTTTCTTCAGATCCTTGGTGATCCTTCCATCAGGGGCAGTGTTGTATGGAATGTAGATGCAGTAGCAACTTTCAATGATCTTGTAGACCTCTCCTTTTTCTGAGGTCGAGGACCAGTTGGTTCTGTAGAGTCATCACCAAAGAAAAGCTCAGTTGTTCCGCCATTCCCTTCACAGCATCACAGGTGTAATCCGTGAATCTCTGTTGATGACAATAGAGATGTTAATGCAATCTACAATTATTTTTTTACTTCTGCTCATGGGAATTATTGATTCAAAACCTGCAGCTATCTGACTTTTAGCTTTAAGTTCATCATGAACTCTTCTAGGAACTCCTATGGCATTAATGTATACATGATAGTTAATGTATGTAGGGAGCGACCTCCTTGGTGTGTTGCTTACTGACTTGATCCCACTCATGAGGTGAGAATAAAACTAATGGTATCAGTACTTGATCAGGTTACATTGGCCACTTCATTCTACCTGTATCCTGGCTCGTAGTTTCAAATCTCCACACAACCACCAGATATCTGCGTTTTGATAATTTTGGTTGATAAACCAACTGTCAGGAACAGTCACTACTTGTCTTATTTAGCTAAATTATGTAAGAACAATACCCTGGAGGGAAAACACCAAAGGGCTTTACTGTATAAAATCCTGTCTATGAAGCCAGTTTGTCTTCATATTTTTTAATTGGCCAAGTTGGCCATTTAATGCCAATTATAGTTAAGGAGGACCTTTCACTGGTCCAAAGTTTGTTAGTGAAAGGTATGTACATGCAGAGCGGCACCCAGGGATGTCCCTGCACTTAGTTGTATCCCTGGGTGCCACTCCATTAACCCGCTGTAGCCCCCTGTACCAGCGCATGCGCTGCTGCTAGTTTTGCCTTGGGCGGAGACATCCTCTTTTGCCCTGGGCGTCTCCTTCTCCCAGGCTGGAGCGCTGGCCAATCGCAGCCCTCAGCTCATATCCTGCAACCTCCCAGGATATGAGCTGAGTGGCACCCAGGGATACAAGTAAGTGCAGGGACATCCCTGGGTGCCGCTCTGCATGTACATACCTTTCACTAACAAACTTTGGACCGGTGAAAGGTCCTCTTTAAGGATGTAGGAGCCACAGATGCAACTGAACTTTGAGGTTTTTCCCTTGCCAACATTCTAAATTTGCCTAGGGGATCTCTGTCACTTACACATGCTCCTAAAACATATATCCTTGAATCCTGATGGATAGGATTTCTAATGGACAGGAACAGAGGATTGCGCTCATTATGTTTATAACTGTTTGGTGGTGTTTCACAACAGGATAGTCATCCTTTGTAACAAACTTTCACCTTTACTGAATCTAGAGGTAGCTTCCATTGGTTTATATTTCCAACACTTCAGACTGGTGTTCCATTCTGTTAATTTCCAATATCCACAATTTGTATGGTCATATCTAAACACAATTACCATAGACTGAGTCAGTTCCAGTCACACAGATGTACTTATCAGACCAAAACCAAGTGTCCTATCTGTCATCTGTCTTACAGTCCACTATACTGCAAAAGTCAACTTAGTTGTTCCTGACTCATCTTGATAATATAACACCGTTGGAATTTGATTTCACTGTGATTTTCCCCCAAACAATACGACATGCAAAAACATTATGGCTCTTATAGTTCTTGCACTTGATTGCAATATGGCACGCAGATCCAATCAGGCTCTCCTTCCAATTCGACAGCAGTGGCAGTGGTTATAAGGACTTGATGTAGATCTTCAAACCGTAGCTCTAGGACTTTTTGTACATGTCTCGTTTCACCACTACTCAATCTCCTGATTGTAATGAATGAATTGCCTCTATGCAGTCTGGATTCTAGAAGACAAACTAAAACTTGGAAATACACATTAGACAATCAATTTGTGCAACAGACAACATGATTTGAAAAACTACTATGCTGCATGATTTGAAAAACTACTATGGGTGAAATGACCTTGGCAGATGCCTTCCTTGAACTCCCATAGTTCTCCATTCATTGTTACAGCATTCACCTTCAACTTACCTAGTGGCAGCATTGTTGAACCCAGGAGCCATCCACCACAGAACCCAATCACACCTTCTCTCTCTTGACTTGCCTATGTTCTAAATCTATCCTCTTTAGGTAGAGTGCCCTCTGAAGGAAGAGTTTCTTAGCAACCCTCCAGAGTCCATTCTCAATCATCACTTCTACCTTTATCCTTTGATGTTTCCTTTCAGCCTCTATAGCCTGTATCTGAAAAAGACAAACTTTTGGAAGTCTACTGGCCCCAAGCCCTCCTATATCACACAAACTTCCACTTAGCATAGACTTCAGGTAATAGTTTAGCCTTTACATTCTCAGGCAGCATCAGGGCATCAAACATCTTTCATACACTCAGCATTTATTATTGATGGGCTTACCCATGGATCAGACAAAATCTCTGTTTCACCAGACCACAATAATGAGTGATACCGAAGGCATACCAGGATTAATATTGATGTTAGCAGTCTTACCCTCAGCCATCTTACAAACCTCAGCGAGTGTTTTCATCTCTGTCTCCTGCACTAACATTGCTGGAGGGAGTGATTCTTTCTTGACAACATCAGATTAAGTAGGAACAGCATATTCTGTCTGAGATGATCCATCTTCCAAGAACCTAAAATTATCTACCACAAACTCAAAAATGTGGTTATTAATTGGAGACAATCATGTGAATTTGAATTTTTATTTCATTTATTTTTAATTTTTAGAGGTGAGAAAGCACTACTACTCCCTCCTCCCCCTAGAGGCAGCAGAGTAGTCGAATCTAAATTTGTGCATCTTTAAGGCAGTGAACAGTTGGTGAGAGGAGTAGGAACTGCATAACTATCTACTCCTACACATGTGATACTACCCTTAGCCATGAGAGATCATGGAACATGTTTGCTGTGAGGCAATGGAAGAAGACCCTAAGGATTGTATAGATAATAGGGATCCAGCATTTGATTCTGGATTGTTAATTCCCTATAGGCGTTGCACTTGAGGGGGCTGAAAATTTGTAGCCCCTCCCACGGGTGAGGTAAAGGGCAAGTACTTACACCAAAGTCTTCCTTCCCCCTTTTTGTGGGGAAAACTGATGGGCAGCCATGCTCGCCTTAAGCCTTTGTTTAATTCACCTTCAACAAAATGGAGGAACAAAATGGAGGGTTATAGTAAACTTCACTCAGGCCTAGCTAATACTAGACCTCTACAGATGATCCTTAAGACCATCCACAAAGGCAGCACTTAAGATTTTCTCATGCATATCTAAGGTATGCTCAAAGCCCAAATCCACCCAACTTTTCTGGAGTCTAGTGAAAACTTTCTCCACACTCTCTGCCCTGTCCTGAAGCATATTCAGACAATGTGACTAGGGTTGAGCGAACAGTTCGAGCATAGTTCGGGTTCGTACCGAATTTTAGGGTGTTCGGGACCCAGACCTGGACCCGAACATTTTCAAAAAAGTTCGGGTTCGGGTCCGTTGTTCAGCGATTTCTTCTCGCTTTCTGAAGGGCTGCACAGCAGCCAATCAGCTAGCGTTTTACTTTTTGCCCTAAGAAGCCATCACAGCCATGCCTACTAATGGCATGGCTGTGATTGGCCAAGTGCAGCATGTGACACAGCCTCTATTTAAGCTGGAGTCACGTAGCGCCGCACGTCACACTTCTCTGATTAATGTAGGGAGAGGACGCAGCTTCTGTGAGGGCAAGATTAGGCAGGGAAAAGTCAGCAAAAACACCAAATGAAGTGATCGATCTACAGCTGTGAATAATTCAACTTCTGCTAGTTAATTGCTCACTGGTTTTTAGGCTGCACAGAGCGTTTTTCTGTCACTTTGATCGGCGGCCATTTTGTGTCTTGTGGTGCACTAGCACAAGCTGCCACCAAGTCCATCAATCCATCAATACTAGGTTTTTTTTGCTATATCCTACATCAGGGGCTTGGCTGTGCTTATTGTCACCCCTAGAAATTCAGGACAGAAATTTCTATATTTTATTAAAGGGTTAAAGTCAATTGCCAAAATAGCAATCCCCTAAATCTGGTGTTCCAGCTGTGGCTAGCCAAGTGTAATACTGTCTGCTGTCTGGCAAAGGATAGATTTTTTTCTGTGGTGAAATTCAATTGCCAAAATAGCAATCCCCTAAATCTGGTGTCTCAGCAGTGGCTGGCAAAGTTTAATAGTGTCCGGCAAAGGATATATTTTGTTCTGGGGTGAAATTCAATAGCCAAAATAGCAATACCGTAAATCTGGTGTCCCAGCAGTGGCTGGCCAAGTTTAATAGTGTCCGGCAAAGGATAGATAATTTTCTGGGGTAAAATTCAATTGCCAAAATAGCAATACCATAAATCAGTGGTTTTAGCTGTGGCTGGCAAAGTTTAATAGTGTCCGGCAAAGGATATATTTTGTTCTGGGGTGAAATTCAATAGCCAAAATAGCAATCCCCTAAATCTGGTGTCCCAGCAGTGGCTCGCCAAGTTTAACCACCTCAGCCCC